>JAKMXJ010069928.1:0-21254 GCA_029339935.1 Anguina tritici | reverse complement strand
TTAACATTCTCATCAAAAAACAATCATGTTTCTCGCTGGACTTGGCTTTTTGAGCAGATCTTTTAAAAAGCCTCGGATATCAGAAATCGTGGGTTCGCCCATGCTAAAAAACGAATTGATTACATAATACACGAACAATGGAAAACTGTAAAGCCAAACATTTCGTACGATGTTGAATTTTTTATCCCTTTTCCAAATAAAAAGGGCGGAATGTTCAAAAGGGGGCGTTTACACCCTAAAAGGGACAATATAGCCATCCTGTTTAGCGCACTGGTATACCCCTTTAAGAACCTCCTTTAAATAATCATCGGAAAAATCAATCAAAAACGCAAAGAATACAAAGTTTACAATTTTCGAAAATGGCTAGCTTTTTGAGCGAAAAGATCACTTTTTCTTGAAAACATCTTATATTATCTTAATGGGAGATTTATCTTATTATTGAGGTTTCTTATTTGGAGACTCGGCTGTATAATCATTCAGTGAACTATGATAACTGGTTAGAACTTTGAGATCCAGCGCTATATACCCTGATGCAAAAATAAAGAAGTGCCTGGTAAAAGTTGGAGATAAAAATCAAAAAGAGCAAATTATAGCAATTGAACGAAATTAGACAATGAAATGGCGACGAAATTAAGAGATTCAGTTAAATTAGGCATTGGGTTCCAGAATTTTGGTGGTGTAATTCAATTTGATCCGTGAAATAAATCAAATCGGCATTGGAAAACCAAACGATGTTTAGCTAATTTAGGTGAGTACATCCATATTCCACTGTTCGAGATGTGCTTCCTACAGCATGGTAGTTCTATTTTGGTAGATGGCAGAAAACCATTGAAATGTGTTTTCAAACAAGACAACAATAGAAGTGTCTGTGAGACTAGATTTTTGGGTTGTTGGAGGGAGCCCTTTTACCAGAGATCCATGTTTTTTCAAACTGTATGGTCATTTAGTATTGTTTGTGTTGAGGAATTTTATGCCACAATGGAATCTCGATTCAACATGCTCCCTAGGCACCGCCCAAAATCATATCTTAGTTCACGTCAATTTCACGTCATTTGGTTTTCTCGACCAAATACGTCAAATTTTGGTGTATGATAAGTCGAAGTTTTTCTGAGGGGTTTATTAAATCAAGGGTATTTTAAATCGAGATTCGACTGCATTAATATTGGGAAGGATAGACTTTTGACAATATTCTAGTTTAGCGATTTGTTCACAGTCCCACGATGAAAAAACAGTCAATTATTGTTGAGAGATCTAGCAGAAGACTTTGAATATTAGTAGCTGCTGCTAGATGGATGGCCTGTCTCTGGGCACTATTCACACTCAAAACTGGTTTTCCATGTAATCTACTATTCCTGCTGCTATTCTGTTTTGAATTGGGGCATACTCATGGAGCTAGGTAAGCTTGTCCAACACTATTCTAACTGATATAGTCAAAAGGAATGAGTAAAGTTACAGCAAATATTTACATATTTGCTGCAATTTGATAACATTTTCGGCTGCACTTGTCGCTTTCAAATGAAGCCAATTACGCAAACTGCTTTACTCAGTATCAATATGCTCACTCCACTCAAATAGTTCTTTAAGCTTTAAGTTTTAAAATATGACAATTCAACAATTTACAAAATTTTTCGTGTTTTTTAAAGTTTTAATGTTAAAATATACACTAACTTCCTCATACCACTTCTCACCATCTCACTCATTCCTTATCGCCCACTTTTTAAAACCTCTCATTTCCTAAGAATATCTAAAGTAAATTTGTCTCTTATTTCGTTCCAAAGTCATGACGTTGGTGTTAAAGTAAATGCCAATACAAATATACAAGGCGGAAAACAAAACTCCGATATTTTCCCTTTCTCTGGTTTTTGGAATCCAAGCTGGCCTGTGTCCGTACTTTCTCATCGTCAATTTTTTAAAGAACCAAAACCTAAAAAGATTATTGGCTGAAAACCTGGTTTTTACCGGTGTGCGAAAGCTTTTGACAAAAATTTTAGACTTTTTGGCTCACCCTATGATATATATATATGACAAAATAACGAACGAAAAAAACACGATATTTAACAAATATCCTTATTTTTTGGATGTACAAAAGTAGAGACCGTGATTTGGGTACCAGCAATATTCCAATACAATATTTTCAAACCCCAACATGACCAAGCAATATTTTTAAGATCAAAAGACCAATGTATTGGTTCAATATTTAACCTCAAAAGTTAGAAATCAATATGTTTACTCCAATAGACGACACATTTAAGTGCACTCTTGGTCTCCATCGAGCGCTATTCTCCTTAATACTTAAGAGAGAGTATCATCTTAAAATACGACAATAGATATAACTTCAAAGATAACCAGTATATCCAGACAAAATGAACAGATTAAATGAGACATCGTGGTCAACCAAAAATTTTAGAAACAACCAAAGGGGTATTATTTTAGTGAAAATACCATATGGGTCAATATATTTTTTAGAAATTCCACCTTACTAGACGATATCCTTTCATAAAATTTGTTTTCGAACTTTCTCAAAAAGTTATTTTAGCCATTTCTAAGCAATTTTTATGCGCTAAAAACGATAAAAACAGTTTTCCATACTTTTTCCTGTCAAAAATTTGGTTTTTGAGAAGTCAGAAATTTCAGAGAAAACACGTCATTTTCAGGTATTTTACCCTATTTTTCTCATTAGAGCAAGGCAAAAAGAGTCCCTTGATGCATGTATGGTCACAAGTACTGCTCGGATTCATCTCGCAGGTATGTGTGTGCGCGCATCTCTCCCCTGCAGGGCGCGGGGGAGAAATGCGCGCACACACATACCTGAGACATAAATCACTCGAGAACACACTCTGGATGAAAATCAAAGCGCCGAAAACTCCTATAGGATATCCAATATTTTTTTTTAAATCCAATTAATATCCCTATACAATATTTTTACCAAATATTGGACCAATATACTAATATTTCCAACACATATATTGATTATCACTGTCACTATACCAAAGTTGGTAATTCCCAAATTGGACCCAAGTATAATTTGGAATTTCAATAGTTGAGAAGAAAGTGATTGACAAAATAGCAAACTGAATTTTCCCAAAAAATACCGGTTTGGAAAAAAAAACGTTTTGAAATTTATCAGACGAGCTCGACTCTACCAATAAACTTCTATCTGAAAAAAACTTCTATCTGCTTCATCAATCGTGTTTTGTATTGCGTTGTTTAATTGTTCACACCTTCCTAGTGTGTTTTGTTGGATAATCTATGTCTGTATCAAATTCCTCACAATGATGACTGTTTTAATGTGGACTTCGAAGCGACCAAGCCTTGGAAAAGACTCAAACATCACCCATGCACATGATGTAATAACGTTGTAAACTGGTGATACACCAGCGCTAACTTACCAAAGCACTACAAACCGGAAAACTCACCCTTTGTTTGTAGGCATTCAGCTAGACAAACTGTGATTTTAGTATCTTAGCACCACGTTAGCACGCGCAGATCAAGAGCTACAAAACCCTTTTCACGGAATATTTTTTGATTATTATAGTGTTGAGATATGGCCTCTTGGAAGAAAACCATTTATTCCAAAAATCCAAGTTTACCTCATATATTCAGATTTTGGGATTAATTGCTTACTTTCAAGATGCCATAGGTCGGTACTCTGATATCCAAAAAACATTCTGTGATAAGGCTTTTGTTTCTGCACTACAACATGGTGCTAAGATACTCTTACAAACCTTATGATTAAATCAACTTTTTGAGTTAGTTAAAGTGATGAAAGGGCTGGCCAACTTCTCCAAATATCCTTATAAGTGCTGGGAGATAGATGGAGGTCAGCCTGAGACAATTAAACCAAGTGTTATACACCATTCGAAAGGGGAAGAAAAATGTTACAAAACTGTTTATTTAGATTTCTTTGGCAAAGCACATTTTCTTATTAAATAAAGGCTTAAAATGTCGTCAAGGACTTTTGACGCACCAGTTATATTTCTTGAGTCGAGCATTTTTCGCCGCGCTCTTTCACCACTCTGGTAAATTTCAAAACTTTTTTACCACCAATCTCCGATTTTTTTTGAATTTATAATTTAGGAATCACTGTACAACCTTGTTTTTTAAGAATAATGATGGAGAGAAATGGACTATTAAAAATTTCCAAATTACTACATTTAAAATTTTTCATCGCTGTAGATTAAAATTTTTATTTCCTTGTTATTATTATCACCAATTATGCAACAAAAAACATACACTTTAATGGTTGCAAAGGTTATTTAAGTGCAATTATTGTTGTCTCCTAGCTTGTTTGGCAATCGAATTGTAGCCTAAAGCAATTTGGAAAACAACAACTACCACTACATAAATTTTTTGGTGATAAATTTGGAAGGAGAATTTCCAAGAAAAAGATTTAGAATATAGGAAGGTCGTGGTGGTGTGGAGGGGATTGATCGTTTTTGGGGGTGAGACAATAGCCGGCTAATTTGCTTAGAAACGGCTGCTGCTTTTGGTCTTGTCGGGCAGCAGGGCACTGCTCATCCGTATTAGGGAAGGGGGCAATACATATGACAATCCTCAGAGTTTAAGGAAAAATAATGCTTGTCGTATGAAAGCTTTTCACATGGAATCGGTAAACGAAAAAATACTACTATTAAAACAGGCAGATTAAAAAATACCAATTTATCAAAAAGGGAAAGTATGAGAAGAGCCTAACTTAATTTTTGGAGGGGCATCCTCTTGGCTGATGACATACTCCCGGTCAGTGGCAATCAATTCTTGGAATTGGATTTGGTGGGCACCAGGCGTGCCAGAGATTAGAATGTTGTATCCAAAAAGTATGTGCATTGTATCTGACAATCATAGGTCACGCTCATACAATTGTTCTTCTTCTGATGGCTTTTTCGTGTTATGAGTACCGAAATTGGTGTGGTGCGCATGGAATAAATACAAAAGCTAACTAAAATAGGCCCTATCAAGCAATTGTATAGAAAAGTTTACCTTATTCCATACCCATTTCTCTGATTATCATTCCCAGCCTAATGTTCAGTGTAATTCTGAGATTTTTCCGTGTTCAGCGGCGTCAATTTACCTTACGAATTTTGGCAGAAAGAAAAAGCGTGGGCAATGATCACGAAATTATCAAAAAAAAATCCAAAAAGCATAATAATATTTTGACTGGGAGCTGGATATTCTCATAAATTCTGACAACTTGTCGCACCTTCTTAACTTTTGCCCACTTCTTTGCTTTCTACCAATATTTTTATTGACCCTACTTAATACCAAAAAACAGTCAGAATTACACTGGACATTAGACTAAGCATGATAGTCGTGGAAACGGGTATAAAACGGCTGAATTTCCCCATACGATTGCTTGGTAGAACAATTTGTTTTAGCTAGTATCTCTCTTCGATGCGCTCTACACCAATTTTGATACGCGGAACACGAAAGGAAAATCGAAAGAAGAACAATTGTATAACTGATATGTGTGATTGGCAGATATAGGCGCGTCATTTTTTGGTTCAAAATTCAAATCTCTGCCACACTTGGTTCCCCCAAAATCGAAATTCAAAAATTCCTGAGCCACAAAATAAATCTATTTTAGTTGCAAAAATAGACTCGGTGGAAACCAATTGCAGGAAAGCGTTTTTTCGACGCAACTCCAGGCATCTCCGCAGACTCAGTCGACTGTATGACTGGGAGGTGGACGAGCAAGGGGGTTTCCGACCTGTGGTGGATGCCCACAGGGTGGAGAGATCCAGCAGTTCGATGGCTGCTGCTCGGAACCAGCACTGCTCCAACGACTCCCATATCTTACAGGTGACACACAACATATAGTTCCTTTTTATCTTTCTCTTTAGACAATTTTCCGGAACTACAATCGCCACAAAATTCCTGGAGGACAAGTCAAGGTGGAGGTGGAGGTTTGGGTCCAGGAGATCACCACTATTAGCGATATTACCTCTGATTTCCAGGTAGCTTTTGAGAAGAAATTTATCTTTAAAATTATCTACTTTTGTCAACATAAAAACAGAAAAGTATATAAAGGCCAGGAAGGTTAAGATAGTGTGTTTGCACTGGGACTTGACGTCATTCCGTATATTAACTTACAAACGTCGATCCCTAACATCATTGACCAGTGCTTCCAAAAATAAAATCAGAAAATCCTCACTTCAAAAACGATCAATTTCTCAATGAGAAGATGAAGATCATTTTTGTCATTTCTCCTTGTTCTCATTCCTCTCACCCTTTCTTATTATTCTCTATTTTTGCTACTCCCTTCTACATTGCGGTCAACTAATCATTCTGATATCTGTCGTTAACCTTTGTACCCATGAGTCTATTAGGATCTGTCGAAGATAGAAGGGTCTTGAAAGTGTGTGGTTCGATAATCGCAAAGGGTAGATTACCACTGACAACGAAATGCTTTCTGTCCAAAGATGAAAGCTCACCTGAAAAGATTATCAAAAGAAGAAAGCAAGATAACATTATCACAGCTTTCGGCAAAACCTTGACAAACTTGTACATAGAATTGCTCTCTGATGCTTGCTTCTCAATGTTCTTCGATTTATAGGCATATTCCGGATGAGTCCTTGCGTGCACGAAAAGGCCCTCTCTCATGCTCTGCAGTTAGCTTCAGTGCCCGACAGCTTCGTAAAAAGTTGTGTTTTCCAAACAACGCTGGAAAATATATTGCTTAAACATGCAGACTTTAAACTCTTAAAAACAAATCTTTACAGAATTAAGGAAGAAAAATTCCCTAAAAATGAAAAAAGCTTCCAATTCCAGAAATGTCCATACCCAAAATTTTTATTGCTAATAAGTAAGAAATGAGAAATTTTTTGTCATCGTCTCACTTTCAGAGTGATATTTCATCTCATTTTTTGAAACACTGATCATTGACTATTAATCTCGTTTATGTCTACCCTCAAAAGATCAATATTGAGGCAATTATTAGGGGCAGTTTGCTTTCACTGTTGTCCATCCATGCCTTGGGCTCCCAGCAACCTCCAAATGACGAATCCTAACCGAATTTAAGTTGTGCTCGCACTTATTGGACACTTCCTTCTCTTCTTCTCTAGCTTGCATCCCTATTGTCTCCGTGTTTGCTGCAAGAAAGCACATTTTTCCGAAAATTTAAACAAAAGGAAGAGAGCAGGCGGTCAGTTATTGTTATTCAATAAAGGGTGGTAATAGTCGGCATAGACACACTCTCTCTCCTGCACGCAAACAACAATGTTGTAGTAATGTGAAGTCATATTTCTCTCACCCTAATATTTATCCACTAGGCAGATTGCCAAAAATAATAATGGGTTATCTGGGAGAAATTAAACTATGCATTGAGAAGGTGAAAATGTGAAAAAACATATATTAGAAGTTGGATTAGAGAACATAAAAAGAGAAAAATAAAATTTTGTTTTAGCTCGACATCTACATTAGGTTTTTTTATAATCAGTTTTTTGTGTAAATTATTAAATTTGTTGTATTAGCGAGATGTGGTTGGATCCCGCGCTGGACTACAGTTGGATGGAACCTTGCAAGTACAACCTGAGTCTGAACAGTATTCTACTGGAGAAGTTGTGGACACCCAACTCCTGCTTCATCAACTCCAAAACTGCCGACATTCACAGAAGTCCTTTTCCCAATATTTTTGTAAGTTTCTTTAACTCTATAACTCTTATCTCACATTTTTATGTATGGAAGCCCAAAATTTGTCATTTTTCTCTTATAAATATTTTTGCTTATAATCTATCATTAGAGCTTATCATTATTAGAGGTTAAATCTGCTGTATTTCTTCTAATTGTCCCCCGGGGTAGTATTTCTCAATCGATCGAAAAGGGGGGAATTAGAGAGGGAGGAATATTTCGTCGGAAAGTTCCAGAGTGAACCTAAAAGTCAGCAAGAGTTTCTTTCAACAATTTTTTACTTATATGTAGAAATACTCATTTGTGCTATGATATTTTTATTCTGAGGGCGTCCAGCAGGCAAAATTTCCTCAGAAATTCCAAAAGGATTCTTGGTCTCTAAGATATGCCCAAAGTTGTATGCTTATCGTTTCAAAATGATTGTATTTTAACTTTGGGCCATATCTCGGAAACCAAGCATCTTTTTGAAATTCTAAGTTCACATTTTGGATTCCTGGGGACATTTTGAACACTGGAGGACATCAGAATAAAATAGTCCTAGCAAAAATTGGTAATTTCAAATACAAATACAGTGAAATCTCGGATTAATGTAGCTTCAGATTAACGTAAACCCCGGATTAAAGTAAACTTTTTTCGATTTGTTTGGTTTTGTGCATAAATGCTTGAAGGGCACCTTCACATAATCTCGCATTAACGTAAACCCCCCACGTGACTCTGAGGCTAGTCCCGTTCTTTAAAAGACCCTCTCAATAACGTATTTTCGGACGAAAAATTTCCCCGATACGAAAATTTAATAATAATTTTCAAAAAACGCCAAAAATTTGATATATTTAAATCCTTGTGGTTCCTGCGGGAATTCAAATATAATGGAGTATTTTAAAATCTATGAGTAGTTTTATAAGTAAATCGAAACCTAGATCAATAAAACATGCTGTTTTGATGAAAACCTCTGGTTAATGCAAAGTGAGCAAGGGAAGAATAATCGGCACTCGCGTTAACGTAACCCCACATTAACGTAAACTTTTTAGGGTCCCTTGAAGCTACTTTAATCCGGGATTCAACTGTAAAAGAATTTTAAAGAAAATCTTTGCTAACTGGCCATACACCGTACAATTTACATGACAGGCTACCTCTAAATCTTCAGAACTTTTCATGCTGAGCTTCTTTGAATAGAGGGGAATTATTAGAGGTTAAATAATGATTAGAGAGGGGGAAGGGTAATTAAAGGGGGAACAATCAGAGGAAATACGATGTCTTGTAATTCTAAAAATCTTATTTGTAATAAGCTATCACTTGCATGTAAAAGCTGGCAAAATTTATCGCGGCAGAACAAAAGTATCAGGATAATTTTTTCATAAATTTATGATTAAATAGAAAAAATTTATTTCGCAAGTTTTAGGGCAAATGTCGGTTTATTGGAAGGAGGGGTATGACTTAGGCGATAAAAGGGAGTTCATAAAAATAAAAGAAGAGACTAATAAGAAGAGAGTGTCGAATCAAAGAATATTGGAAATTATTCGAGGTTTTTTTTCAAGTACCCAATTGAATATTCGAAAATTTCGAATATTCGACAACCCTAAAAATAAGTAAAAGAACCTTCACCAAAATAACTTTGGCTAAAGCCACCCAATTTACCTTTTTTTCTTCTAGCTTTTGATCTACGCAAATGGCTCAGGTTCTTCTTATATTAGGAGCAATAACTTGATATTTGAACTGCTTCTTTCCAGTGTGGACCAACTACCGCCTTAAACTACAGGGACCTTGTGAAATGGACCTCACCAGGTTTGCGCACTACACCAAAGTTGTGTTTGTAAAACCCATACAAGTTAAGATTTCCGTTCGATAATGTCACTTGCTCACTCACTTTCGAGAGCTTCAAGTCTGTTTTGTTTGGTTGCAATTGATTTGCCTACATTATTTACTTCAGTTACAACACAGATGAAGTAGAGATGTACTGGTCAACACTGGGTGTCTCCAAAATGAGGGAGAAAATGGAATTGGCGGACTACGAACTGGACTCTATTGCTAACGTGCACAACACTGTGGTAAAAGTTTTACTTATTTTGTCTGTCTAGCTCAATGGGTTTAGGCATATCCTGCTGGTTTCTGGCATGAGCTTACTATGGTTTGTTTTCCTTTGTTATTCCTTGTAAAAGCTTTTTAAAAAACTATCCCAGAAATTCCACTTCAAAAGAAGGGCTGGCTGGTACATCCTGCAGGTCAGTTGTTCCTCTATTCTAACGTGTTAACTGATTTGTAATAAATGCTTCTTTCAGGCATATTTACCGACCTATTTGACGATATTTATCTGTGAGCATTTTTTCTTTATATTGTACTGGGTGTCCCAAATCTTCCAAATCACTTCTATAATGATAATTTTGAGCAGATTATGATCAGATTTTATCCAAAACAGATGAAAATCAAAACAATAAACAACAACGATTTATCTATTTATCTCCAAAATAACCACCGTTGGCTTGGATCCACTTCGGGAAACGCTTTGGGAAGTCATCAACAGCTCGGTCGATCATTTCTTGTGGTATCTCGTTCCACACTTTGACCAAGATTCTTTTCAGGCTCACAACTGACTGGTGCTTTTTCACACAATTCGTTCTGAATTGATTAATCCAGTGGATTCGAATCGGGTGACGTTGGTGGCCATTCTCCATTGTTTCTCTGAGCATTGATGTGGACTTCAATGAATTCCGACACATTGTCTCTGATCAAGTCTCGAGTTGCTATGGCCTTGTGTGCTGGTGCTCCAACTTGCATAAAAACGCAGTTCCTGTTGCTGTCATGCCTTCTTGCGCAAGGAAATACTATGATTCGTAAAAATTATATAAATATTTTTCAGGAAATTTATCATTATAAAAGTGATTCGGAAGTTTTGCGACACCCGGTAGATATTACTATCTGTAAGCATTTTTATGGCTTTAAGTGAAATACCCCAACTTATACATTTATAACACAAAAATTTGTGTTTACCCCGTAAAATTGTTCCTGACTCGATAAGCTGAATATTTTTATTTTTTGGACCAGCATGCAGCCCTGCTTCTCCTCTGTTTGAAAAGTTATCAAACGAACAAATAATATGGGAAAAATTTAGGTGTTTATATCTCTAGACAAATCAAATTTTTGGACATATTTACGTCATTTAAATGCTTTAATCTCCAACCTTTTCCAATACCACTAATTATTTGGTAGTTTGTCGGAGAAAGGAAAAGCAGGGTACAGAGTCAAAACACTTAAAGACATAACGCTCAAAGGACAAGTCGATCAATGAACACAACCTTCAAGAACTGCAAAAACACGCAATCTTCTAACGATCCACTCTAAATTTTGTAATATTCGATTCAGAATTAAACGCTGAGCTACTGTGTAATCAGAGCTTCCTCACACCACTTCCATTATAACACAGTCTACGAATTCTCCAAAAGAAGCCCTTCTTTACCTGACTAACCCTCTTGTTTTGCGGTGTGGTTAGTCATATCGTGATCAATTCTTTGTTTATGATATGCCAAAAGGACCGCAAAGACCTGCTTTTTCCATTGAGTACGTCTAAGTCATATACGAAAAGTTCGAAAAAACACACTTCAAGGGAATTTGTAAAAAATCAGGATTTTTGAAGCACTCAGAACTGGGGAACATTTGTTTTAGAAAACCTTGTGAATGATTTGTAATTGAACTTTCTGACCCTGCACCGAAAAGCAGAGCTGTAGGCTGGTCAAAAAGACTGAAAAAGACCAATGTAAAACAGTGATTGGAAAAAAAATAGTTTTTCTAGACGATATTCTTAAAATGCAATGTATTAATACTTAGTATCTTCTCCATTCTCACCCTTTCTTATTTTAATAAAGGATAATTGAAGAACCATGTGTACTGTATTTCCTCTAATATAAGCTCGGGGACTTATATTCTTGAATCCCCTAAAAATCGGAAATATTTTGAGTCGAACTCCAGATTTTCGGGTGCACAACCAAAATCGAAAAAGTGGAATCGGTAGAGCTCATGGGAGTTAAGAAAACGCATAAAATCATCGATTTCTCGTCCACATTCCTCCTTGATCCAAGAAGCAATTTTCCCCCAAAATTCCACCTTTCTGAAGCGATTAGATCTTTAAAACGCGGATACAAAAATATCGAGAGACCGTTAATCCTAATTTTTAGACTGTTTTACAAGATTTTGCTCGAAAATAGGCTTTGGGGCTGAATCATTTTCGGGGCCGGGGTTTTTTAATTGCTCGGGCACCCCCGATTGGGGGTTTAACCGGGTCTGACCTGTTTCTGTCACTATTCATAACTTGAGGGGTGATTTCACATACAACCGTTTTTGTTACTTTTTCATTGGGTTTCAGCATGGATCTCGTTTGTGCTAGGCACTCAAGCCATTCCAGCTAGAACTATGTTGGGGGTGAATAGTCTGTTGGCTATGACGTTCCAGTTCGGCAATATCATCAGAAATTTGCCAAGAGTCAGTTATGTTAAGGTGGGAGATTTGCTTTATATTAAGTAACTATAGTCTGGCTGTGTGAACATGGCTACTAACTTTGGTTAAATCATCTCAGAATTAACTAGTTCAACCTCATTCACACAGGCAATCGACATTTGGCTTTTGTCCTGCATGACCTTTGTTTTTGTCTCACTTTTGGAACTGGCCTGGGTTGGTTTTCTGAGCAGGAAGGATGGGGTGAGAGGCGACAGTGTGGCACCCAATGGGTGCCTTGTCAACACAGTACCAGTCACCCAGCTGGGCGATCCCGCTGATAAGCTGACTACCACTACTACCACTATACTGCCCACACATGTGCATCCTCCTCAATACTCCCCTTCGCCAATTCACAGCAGTGTTGGAGGGGCAGGAGGACTTATCCAAAGGTCAATATAATTATCATATGGAGTATTTCGTAACACATCAATTTTTTCAATTCATAAAAAGGTCCCATGTTTTTTGTGTTAAATGAAAAAACTTTTCTTAGTCTGGCATTCTTTTATTTACAAAAACAAAATTGCCAAATTTCAGAAGGCCGAACATCGGTGGTGGACAAGTGGGCAATGAAGAGGAAAAAAGTGCCTTATTAACAGTCAACTATAGAGAAAACGACTACGGCTACATCCCTCCTGGCTATGGCTGCCTGAACGGTAACCTAAAGTCGGCTATGAGTGGCTTATTTGCTGGCTCCTGTGGCTGCAACAGCAACAAACAGACTACCATTTCCGATGGGGCTTTGGCTTGTTTAATAGGTTTTAACTGGATTTGCATGGAAATGAAAATGATGTAGATTGTTCAGGGAGGCGTGACCTAGCAGATAGTCCACCCCCAGCTCAAGACCAAATGGAGCAGTCGCTGATGATGATGAGCGAAGACCAAGCCCTGCCTCCTCCTAGACCTCACTACAGAACCAGAAGAGAAAATTTTGCCTTAAAAATCGACAAATACTCAGCCCTATTCTTCCCCGCACTCTTTGCTTGGTTCAACATGTTAGTTAGCAATTTAGCTTTTAGAATTAAGCACTAATACTAAAGTGTTTAGATTTTACTGGTAATTTGCTTTTATATTTTAGGGTTGGCGACTTCACTTTTAAATCAATTAGTGATGGTAAGGTCAAATTGAATTGCAACGTCAAATCTGTGAAATCCAGGACCTAATTCATTAATTCCACCGTCTTATCAGTCTTTTGTCTTTCTATCCCAAACCTTAACGTAACCTTTTCTAAATGTGCATACCATAATGTAGCTGACCCCAACTTTTGGACAATCTACGCTCCATTTCATATTTATAGACGCATATTTTGAAGAGTTATAGAGATTTTTCGAAAGTCAATGTTTCTGTTTCGTCATAAAATGATGCAAATACGCCGGAAACACAGTTTTCCAACAATAAATTTTTTTAAATTCCGCCGAAAAAATTCATCTAGATAACCACAAACTGGATGTTTTATATATAGACGCAGCTAGATTACGTCCACAAAGCCGTCCATAACCAAGGATTTATTCAAAGCTGGTGCATGAAAAATAGAATCTTTTCAGTTATAAATCGTAGCGATGGTGTTACAGACTACTGAAATGTTGTTATGAATTGAATAAAATACACCAGCTTTGAAAAAATCCTTGGTTATGGACGACTTTGTGGATGCAATCTAGCGGCGTCTATATATAAAAAATCCAGTATGTGATTATCTAGAGAAATTTTTTTAGTGGAATTAAAAAAATTTATTGCTGGAAAACTGTGTTTCCGGCGCATTTGCACCATTTTCTGACGAAACCGAAACATTGGCTTTTGAAAGATTGCTATAACTCTTCAAAATATGCGCCGATAAATGTGAAACAGAGTGTGTCAAACTCTTCTGAGTGATTTGCCCAGCGTAAAAATTAAAAAGATTGGATAAAACAAAATTTTCGGAAAATTAACTTTATTCAGTATCTTTAATGTGCACACTTCTGGCGTCACTTCTGACGTTTGATAGTCATTAAAAAGCTGAGATATAGTGCTACACACTATTATAAAAGTATTCAAGTGTTTACGTCAAAGTTGGAGACAAAAATGTAAAAGAGCAAATTAGGCGTTAGGATTAAGAAATCAGACGCTGGATTCCAGAGATTAGGCGCTGCCCTTCAGCTGCAGCCACTGGGAAAATTAAAGCCAGCAGGAGGGTACTCATATTTTTTTCAAGAATTATACAAAATGTCATGAAGTGCCTCGAAATGACCTAAAATGGCCTTTTTATCCAGTGCTGTTGCTCTTCTCGTTGGAAAAAAAAGATGTATAGGTAAAATTCAAAAAATTTCTAAGATTCGGCCTCTCAAAATAAGCACAACATTTCTTAGAAATAAGCGCATATGAGAACCTCTCGACTTTTTCCAGATTTAGATCAATTAATAAAATGGATCACTCGCCAACCCTATTAATTTTGGTATAAAAAATTGTATTTTTTGTTTTAGGTTTCATTATCTGGTCGAGTAAGTTTTTCCTGCTGTTTTTAATCTAATATTTCAAAGAATATCAAAAAGCTTTTTGAACAGCCAAAAAAAAATTTGGGTTGTTATGGGTTATCCGGCATCATTTTTCGAATCTTTGATTGCATGATTCTAATTTCATTTCTGGGTCCAACTTTCCATGAGAAATACGAATATTTACGATAGCAACAATAATGACTAGCAAACGGATAATGGTATGTGGGGCATATATGTTAAAAATGCTACTATGCGGGTGGGGTGTTAATTGGGGTTAACGGGAGTGGGCCTCCCTGTCTAAGGGCTAAGATTAAGTTTGGAGTAGGGTGTTAAGTGGGGCTAACGGGCCGGGGAAGGAAACAAACATGTGAAATTCACATCATACAATGACACAAAACAATGAATTTGAAAAATGATGCCGGACAACCCATAAGTACCAAATATTGATACTAATGTATATTTATGCATTGCAGACCATGTCCTCAGTCCGCCAACTTCGTCTACGCTTTTATACGTTATTGTGATTGAACTAATGGAAGAGCAGGGGCTTGTAGCATTAAAGTGAAGATAAAAAGTGAATTTCATTTTCTGTAGTACTAACATTTTCAAAATTTCTGCCTGCCACTTTGTGACACTTTTGGGTTCCTTTTTCAAGTTAAAGTAATTGATTAATGAGATTTTGGTGATGGGGAAGCATTACCTTATTTAGTGAAAATGCATGTGCTCAGATATTAATTTTGCTTCGCTCTCCGCTTTGCTTTTCTAAAGAAAATGGCTAGAAATTGTTCGAATAATCCAAAAACAGTGGTCTTTCACACTCTAATCTCTTGAATCAGGGAGGTGAATACCCAAGCGGTGTGGTTAGGTTAAAAGACGACATCAAGAGTGAAAAAGCAGGGATATAGTCAAATCCCCACATAACGGTGCCATATTTTGAAAATGAGTGCTGTTGTATCGGGAAGCGCGGAATTTTTCGGCAGAAGTGTAAATTTCCAAGGAGACTAGTTGTATATTCGGAATCCCTGCTATTTCTTTGAACTATATTAGCCCAATAGGATTGGCAAAAGACCTCAAAAATTGGAGTAAAAAAGTGCCGGACCCAGATAGGAGTCGAAGTCGACGGAGTACCGTTATATAGGGACTGGACTGTACCTCCAAATAAGATGTTTTCCTTGGGGGCCAAGGCAAAAGTCAACTTTTTGGCCAAAAAAATTTTTTTTTTGAAAAAATCGACTTTTTGTGTAGGAAAGTGTCTTAAAGCAGCTTTTTGTCATTTTTAATGCATAGGAATTTTTTAGGAAACGCTAAACACACCTTTCAAAAAATTTCATCTGAGTGGGGACAGTACTGTACGGTGAAATTTTTCGGTAGTGATTTACTTCATGGTGTCCACGACTTTCAAAAATAACAGTAAAAATGAAAAAGTGAGCATTGTTTTCACTCTTCATTTAGTTTTATGCAAAATTTCCATTTTCCAGTATTTCATTTTTTCTTTTTCGTGAAAAATGTTCACTTTAGTGCTAAAAGTTCGGGAAAATTACACCCAAATTTCTATGTTCTTAAAAGTCAGATTTGCATGATAAGTAAGATGAACATATTTGCTCAGCTCCTGTCCTACTCCCTTAACCAATGGTGCATACTTCGCTTCCTAGAAGAATTGTGTTTTAATTTACAGGACAGATTGAAAATTGTATAATTCTAAAAAGGTCCAATTCTTGGGCAATCTGTTTTTGGTAATTCAATGTAGACCAGCTCAGTAAATGTGACCACTCAAACTGTGCCTTGTTGAACTGGCTAGCTTTTGAGTGGTAATATGTTAACAGTTAACTCACAATAAACACGCCACAAAAAAATTTTATAGATAACTATTTTTTGGTCTATTCTGTAAAATATGTTTGTTTTAGACTGAGAAGACTTTGAACAATGCTTTTAAAAAGTCTTTCATTCTAATTTAGACGTTCATTTGTTGTTACATATTGGAAATAAAGCTTATTATAATTTACCGTATTTATTTTAATAGAAGCAGAGTCTCCGACCTTATTTGCCTTTGTAATACGTGCAAAAAAGCTACCTTGGTCCACTAAGCTAATATCTTTCAAATGTTTTTCTTAAATCACCCAAAACTAGTTTTAAAGAAGACAAAGTTATTTGCTCAAAAACACTTTTTAGGCTAATCTTCTAATTAACTGTTTTTGATTTTTTGGCCAAATAGACCCGTAAAAATATTTTTTCGAACCAAACCAGTCAATTTGTCTGTTTTTGGTTCAATTCCAGACTTTTACAGTTCCCCTTGGAAAATTTTTATTTTTTTCACAATAACATGGCTAATCTGATGAAAAAAGGTCAGTGATGAAACTCACAATATTTTTCAATTTTAAATTTTTCCGGCTAAAAATATCGGTTAAAATTGAAAATTATTATTTTTCGCATTTTATCAAACTAAAGGGGGGAAAGTAAAGCGATTTTTAGGACATTTGGGTGCACGTGCGCATTGATGGGTTAAGAAAAAAAATCGAAAAGAATTAACTTGGGAGATCAAAGCAGTTCTTTTCCCGTATTGTGAACCCATATACAGTCAAAGATCCATTTATAATTGTAGTTATCAGACTGTTTTGGGATAGGTCTGAATAGCACACTCCGGCCAAGTGTTCGGCTGTTAATTTACCGCAGAAGATTTTGACAAACAAACCATTGTTTTCTAGGATAGCAAAAGGTTGGGAAAATTCGGATTGAGTCCATTTCAACTGGGTCAATAAGAATTGGGCCCATTTAAATTGAGCCCATATCAAATTGAACGCATGCTCTCAATCTCGTTTTTTTTCAGGGCAAATGGTTAACCTCTTGTTGATGACCTAAAACTAAAATTGAAAAAGTAGCTTAGAGTCATCAGCATCAGATTAACTTGACCTGTAAAAGCCCCAGATCGAGGACACGAACTCAATTCCAATGTGCTCGATTTGAATTTGCCCAATCTATCTATTTTCTACGCCTCTTGTCTGATATCTTCGTTTCTATTTGCACGAAACAAACTGATGGCTTCACTTGTCCTGTTACCTATGCACACCAAAAACGAATATTCAAAATGATGTGTTTTTTTTAATAATCGGCCTTTTATAAATAATCGCAATCAATATTATAATCATACTTATAAATAATTAGATTAAAATATGACCTGTCACTTCGACAACTTTAATAAATGCTCACACCTTTTTCATTGACCTTGGTTTTATCGAATTTTGTGAAATGCATAAAAATTAACACTTTTTGGTAATTATGAAACGGAACGCATGTTTTGAAACCGTACTTAAAGATAAAAAGCCTACTTTAACGGCCAGTTCAGTGTTCTGCATTGGGAGCGTTCCCATAGGTACAAACCTTGAAGGGAACTTTCGGCAACTGCGCACTAGGTCATCGTTCAGAAACCGACTAGTTATTTCTGCATCCTCACCCTTCGCCTAAACACTTTTGTATTTAAAAAAACATCGAAATAAGATTTATTAACAGGTCAATAAACTACGGCTGACCAATGGCACTATTTGAAAAACGAAAATTTTTCATGAAAAATTGAAAAATGAAAAAAGAAAATTGAAAAATGAAAATATTCAATGGCACTATTGAAAAATTAAAAGTGAAAAGTGAAAATGAAAAACGACAAATCCTTTTTAACGGCACCAAACTTTTCAATATCCACTTTTTTTTACATTTTTTTACAGACTTCAAAATCAGATCCAATTTATTGAGTTCTCATATAATTAAAATTTTAAAAACGTTTGATAGCACGAAATTAATTGGATTTTGAAAGGAACCTAGCATTTCCATTTAGTTCATCTTTGGCCATCCCATTTTAAAGTTCAAGTGGCTGCATCTCTTCCATATAGTCTGCATCATCGTTTTCTTCAGCCAGTCTTTCTTCGATAATGAAATTGTGTAAATAACCGCAAGCCTTGATCACTTCAGCACAGGTTTCTTGAGGCGAAGACCACTCTTCAGGCATTCAAAGTGGTTCGTCCACAACTCAAAGGCACATTCTACAATTTTTCACGTCTTGGAGTGGCACCCAAATGTGAACACATTAAAAATCTTTGTAATAAAATAAAAATAAAAACCGTGTGATGTGTTCGTAAGGCTCCAAGATTTGCGCAGCAGTCTTGCCCGCAAACCAAGAGTGCCCCTCAGTGATAAGTTCTTGTCAAATATGTAAGGTCTGTGTATCGGGTGGTTGATGGGGCTTTGTAGAGTTGTTCAGTGTGATCACGGCGTCAAACGTTTATTATGGAATAAAATAAAATATAAGGGTAGCAACAGGGTACAACACATATCGGGGTTCGTTCGGGTCCGGGGCAGCTGCCGTCAGCCGGCTACTCAGGCCTAGTCTGAGGTCCAGGCCAAAGGAAAGAGCCCCTTAGTGGAGAATCCTCCCCTTTTATACTCGTTTAAGGGGGGCGTTCTCATGTCAAAATAGCTTCCATTTTTTGTCATTGGTATCCTTCGTGACTGCAGCAGAAAATTTTCCGAAAAGGACATCTTTGCTTGCTTGAATCTTTTTGAAAAGCTTGAACATGTCCCCATCTTTGCGTCACACATCCTCCACTTTGCTAGTATCCATCTTCTTTTTTTCTTCTCTAAAGCTAAAAACGTAAAAAACTGAATAAATAATGATGATTTATTTCACAAATATGCAAGTAAAAGCATCATTTTTCATAAAAGTGAAGACTGAAGACTTAGTCTTCAATTTTTCATGAAAAATTTTTCAATTTTTCATTTTCACTTTTCATTTCACAAATGCCATTGGGTGTGAAAAATTTCATTGAAAATTTTCAAATTTTCATCTTCACTTTCCAGTTTACATTTTTCATTTTTCAAAATATTATTGCCGTTAAAAAGGATTTGTCGTTTTTCATTTTTATTTTTCACTTTTCATTTTTCAAATAGTGCCGTAAGACCCAGGTCGTCGTTTAGGTTATCGTTTTTCAAAAAAATTTAAAATTTTCAAATAGTGCCGTTAACGCTAGCAAGTATTATTGTTTATCAGTCATTAGACATAGTCTTAGCCCCTGGAGAAATAGTTATTAGGTTGTCCGGAAAGTTCGTCCGTTCTAGGGCTGTCTAGTTACCCGGGTAATTATGCTTTGGCTAATTACCCAAAAAACGGATAATTGCGAACCAATACCAAAAGCACCTCTCTGTCATCATTCACCATGCAAAAATTCCAATTAGATCAAATCTTTAATTCCACAGTATAACATTTTATTGGACATAACATATCATTATAACAACAAAAATATAATCAGAACGAAAACAAAACACTTCAATAAAAGTTTAGCTCACCATTGTTAGATTCTTCTCTGGCGATTTCTGGCCGATTTTCTTCCTCGACTTCTTCGCCCATCGGATTCAAATTATGCCAAATGCTTGTATTAAAAGAGCAGGTTGTGCTTTGTCAACGTATGTTGGTTCACAGTCAATACCTTCACGCTGAACAAAAGATTAAAACAATCACTAGGAAAAACTGTACCTGTTGCGTAGCTTCGTAGGGATTCCACTTCGAAGTGACCAATTACGTTCACTCGGAGCAACTCAGGTCGTCACAATATCGAGCATTTCGATGACCTTGCACAATAACGTATCAGAACACCATGCCTTCCACCAATTGAGGACATCCATTTTGTAAGCCTTACCTTATAAAAATGAATGATAAGAGTTGTCCGCCACAAAGTAAGGAAACGCTTAACCTTGCGAAAAGAATACCTGCCTTCTTTTGATTATTTTGACTAACGCTACCGAAAAGTCGTTTGATTTCTGCTGAAGTTGGCCAAGCAGAGACCTCATTTTCTTCTCAAGCAATCTTCATTGGCGGCTCTCCAAACGATGGCACCTTATTCAAAAGAGGGTCAATGTGCTTCCTTGCTTCTTTGCCGGTTTTCATGCAATCCTAAATACACACTTAAGAAGTAAAACTTAATATGCAAACAAAATGTGCCTTCAGATGTTTCTCCAATCGACCTGCTTTGTTTGTGTAACGTGCATTGTAAAATTTGTAGTAGCCAAGAGCGATCTTGCCTTCCTTTGTGTCCTTTCATCAGCTCTGCGGAAGTTAACCATTGCGTCGCCTAAAATCAAGTAATTTACACATGAACTAGGATCAAAGTTTCGGAAAACAAAGAATTTGACGAAAATATCCTTACAAATGGTAACTTAATAAAAATCACAAACTAAATTGTGCACAAATCTTTTGGAATTCCGGTAAAAAATGATAATTAAAATTTCATAGAAACTCAATTCCACAAATATCTCTGTTTTAAACAGCGGACGAACTTTCCGGGCAACCTAATGTACTGAGGAAATGTGTATGTATCATCTTTACAGTATGCTTCTAGATTACCAAGCCTCTTTTCTACTTGGACTATGCGAGATTCAGCTGATTTTCATAGTTGATTTTCATAGCTGACTTTCATAGTGCACTGGTAAAACGGCTGGTCCATTACTGTACCGCGAAATAAACTTATACGTTTACTTTAAATTGGAATTTAATGTTATATGCGCGTGTAAATAAAAAATGCGGGAAAAGGGAATCGAACATATGACAATAAACCATATAAATGGGAAACCAGCCGTTTTACAAGTGCACTATGAACTCAACTGTTAAGAACAGTTGTAATTGCTTTATGTTTCATAGAGCCT
>JAKMXJ010069903.1:0-10706 GCA_029339935.1 Anguina tritici | reverse complement strand
TAAATTCTAGAATTTACAGGAACTGAATTGACAGAGCCTTTGTTTACCCTATATCAAATGAGTATATGGTTGCTTAGATGAAACTCGACTTAAACAGTCGTTTGATTGTACACAAATTTCCCAACTCGGAGTTTTTATGGAAAATTTTGAATTATTTCAAATCATCGAGTTCTTTTCAAACTAAATTTACTTTGAAATGCTACCTTTTACAAAGTCAGTTGTTGTGAACTAAGGTTGTTTGAAAAAATTCTCCGGAAAATTCTCCGATTTTTAAGAATTTTGAGAATTATACAACCCTATTGTGAACGCTTCGGCTGCTTTTTATTCTAAACTGGGGATGCTTTTTTAAAGAATTTAGTTCGCTGTCATGGTATAACTTATTCCTCAAAACATTTATGAGTTCTATGAGTTCAAATACAACGATTCAAAAGGCGCCATAGGCGCCACTAAAGCTAGTATAGTAATAGGTCAAATAGAAGCATTAAATAAGTTTGCGAATGTGCAAGAAGGGTGTTACAAACTGAGAGATGTTGACGGAAATCTGTTAGAGTTCTGGGAATTTTAGAAAAATGGCGCTCATTATCTCTTGTATTACTGGCAATGGAAAGAATGGATCTCGCAACTTTGCTCATTGAGTTAAAGTATTTTGACTGAGTTTTCTAGAAATTTCCACAAGAAAGTTCCACAACATCTAGGATATTTCTAGAAATATCCTAGATCTTGTGGAACTGATATAAACTCTATTGGTATGTAGCTTTTGTCCTCATCTTCATTTTCGGAAGTTGGGTCTATCATTTGGAAAATTTCGTCTAAACCGGTTGTGAGTGGACTTGCCGGAGCAGAATCTTATACAGAAACTATTTATAAGAGGCAAAAATAAAGGACAATTTTGAAAATTGTAAAAAATTTGTTCTTAAATTATTACTTGAAAAATTTCCGGGCCTATCGGGCCGGGCCGGGCCGGCCGAAACTCGGCCCGCGCCCAGCCCTGGTACACCTTCAAAAAAATTTATGCTTAAAGCAGGACTTTGAATGAAAATTTTTGGGAATAAAGGATATTTGAGTATTTTCACGAAAAAAGTGTTATTTATTTAGTGCTTGTTGAATTTTGAGGACCAAAAATAAAGATTTTACGTTAATGTCTCAAAACCAGTAAATATTTGGGGTTAAAAAGCAAAGGGCCGACCTTTAAACGAAGAGAATTCTAAGCTATGGCTCAAAATAAGTCTTTTGCATCTTCTTCACCCATCAAAACCATGAAGCAACAAAGAAAATTCTGGTTTTCTGTAGTGGTATTTCAGTTCTACATGGATTTTGAGTGCATAGAAGTGCCTAAAAGCAGTGTTTTCGGACTCAATTCGTGACTTTAGGTCTAGAATGACATCGATAGAAAATGATAAATTAAAAATGTTTCAATCACTACATAATGTCTAATGAGAACTGAACCCCACCACAGTCTTTTCGGCAAATTTACTAGTATGTCACGAATGGTCCCAAGATGGGTACAGGTCGTCACTACTTTCGGGAGAGGTACTGTCGGAGAATAAGCCACTTTTTGACTCTGGTAATATGAAGTTTGAAGCTGAGATCAGGAATTATCGCGTTTCCAGAAATACCGTATTTTTTGAAAGTCTTCCCGATTGTTGGAGGGTTGAAAAATAATCCCCAGGGGAATTAATAGAGAAAACACGGTAGATTATTTATGATGATCCTAAGAGCTCTGAAATTCCATGCGCTTTGAAAGTGACTTTGAAAATTGGTTGCGAAGATTGATCACATTGTGAGTGCATAGGGTGAAAAGCTTTGAGCAAATGTTCTTACATGTTGAAAAGGCGGTTACTTCCCCGCACAAAATTGAATTAAAAGCCATAGCCACGCCTATTTTTATATGTATTAAAAAATTAAAAAGCAATAATCTAGTAGGCGACAACCCACTTTGTCGCCAATTGACATTTGGACAAGTCTTTTCGCCTAAATCCCACTCATTCTCTCTTTGTTTTGAGTCTGAGTTTATTTATGCTCTGCCTCAAGGGTCAGCTGTTGAGAGCAACTCAAAAAGCGTCTCTCAAAGAAAAGTTATTAGTGTTGTGGGGCCAGCTTCAGAAAAGAAAAAAGTTCTTTTCTTCAATTACATTAGCATACTATTCCAGTTGTTTCTACTTCCAGCACTCAAATTAAATAGCTAATATTATTATTTTCAATTTAAAATTGTCCCAAAATATTTTACAGTAGTATATTTCAGCGTGCTTTCAGACAGCTACATTTGTCTTTGCTTTTTACCCTTTTCTACATTAGATCTTGGACCCTGCTAAGTATAACTCTTGTATTGCTTTGATTTGTTTATTCCTCTTTTTTGTCTTATATAATTTTATTTTGGATCTTATGCAATTTGGGTGTTTTCTAACTTTTTTAGGTCTTGAAAATCTTTTTTGGGTCGGAATGTGTTCTGTGGGAACCAAACAAAATCACCTTGATATAAGTTTTTTAGGAGTTTTAGCGACCTTAGGAGAATATCTAAAACATTTTAGGTATCATATTTAGTTCAATTTAGCAATATTTTATGTTTTTTACCTTACATTTAAATGTTTGAGTGCAGTTCCTATGTTTTGTTCTGTTGTTCGCTGTCATTCGGTGCCATTGTGTGGTCTTTTGATTCCGATGATTCTGTTTGGTTCCCATACAACACATTTTAGCCTTTTTTGTCATAATAAGGAAATGCTGAATACAGTATCAAGATACTAGAAGCCGTTTGACGCAACTTTTTCATTCTTCATTCTATTTTCATTTTAAAATGCACCAGTTGTTACTTATTTTGTCAATATTAGGAATACTCCATGATGGCTAACGAGCTCGTACCCTTACAACCAATCAAGAAAGGACAGTTTCAATTACTCTTGCATTCTTTTGGAATTGAAGGCTGCACTTAGACGCAACATAGGCGAATAAAAACTCAGCATACCACAGTTTCTATGTTCAACTCCCATATCTTTAGCCCTTTTTGAGTTATCGAGGTATTCTCCAGAGGCTTTTCATTTTGAGGGACCAAAGCAAAAAGAAAACAAAAAATCGACTTTTTATGTAGGAAAGTGTATTAAAAAACCTTTCATAGTTTTTAGGGTATAAGAATTGTCTTGGAGACTTTAAGCGATGACTTTGATATAAAATATAGCGAGTTATCATGAAAAAGCACCACGAATTGTCCTTCTACCCAACTGAACCCCTTATCCACTCTGCCATAGCGACTGCGAAGTTAATAAGTTTCCACCCATCCTAAGAACGCCCCCCCCCCCGCTCCCAGTTATTTTGGTTCAGTAAAGTCTTATTTGTGACCAGGCTATTCCACAATCCATGAATATATTCTGCAAAATATTTCAACCCTTCCAAAAAAAAAATGTTCTACTACTTCCCTCTAAATGATATTATTGTTTGGGAAGGGTAACTTCAAGTGCCTTTAAAAGCGGTGAAAATCGCTTTTTAATGTCGCCAAATTTTATTTCTCTATAAATTTTTAGAAGGAGAGAGCCATACTCATTTGTGGGCAGCCAGATGTGCCATATCCTTCGTTTATTTAGTGTGTCCGGCCAGTTCTGTTGCTTGAAAAAAGCATTAATCCTGTTGAACTTTTTCTATGCTCGTTTATTTGGCTCTCTCATAGCAGCAGGAGTAGGGCAAAGTAATTTGGAGTAGTCATGCAATGATGCCACTACTTGTTTTTCTTGTTGTTGGCTATAGCTCATTGTCATAATAAACTGTGTGTTGTCGTCTCTAATTTCTTGCCATAAATGATGCAATCTTAGCATCCTCACTTGACTTCCCTTTCGTTGCCTTAGTGCTGTGGATGTGTGCATTGCAGGAGGGCGGAAATGCTGGTGCTACTAGGAATCACGCAAATTATTCACCGACTCTTTACATCCGATACTATACAGGTGGGCTTGAAGAGATTATAATAATTTAGAAAAATTAGTATATTTGTAAAAACAGCAGTGTATTGTTTGAAAACATCACGCAAATAACCTGGAAGTTTGGTGTGGGGTCGCAAGAGTCCTATATCAAGTTCTGGAAATAATGTCCAGTACTGGAAATAGTGATTCAGGGGCCTAAAAACACATTGGAAGATTAAGATTGAGTTCCAAAACTATATCTTACTTTCCCATAGTGTGAGGATCTTCATCAGGCCTAATACACTTTATCTTGTTGTATGAGTTAATTTCGTTCATAGCAACAACTGCAGAAATGTAAAGTCATTAGCATCATTCTCGAACAAGCTACTGTGTCGATGACAGAAAGATCTCGTGCGTGAAGGTGAAAGTTAATTCAATGAAGTTCAGTTGTAAGATAAATGGATGCCTGAAACAAACCCCTTCTTCTCAAACGCCTAAATATCAGTATGGGCTCCAGAAAAAAGCAAGCCAAAACCGCAAATGTACTTTGCTCATGTTTCCACCCTGGTCTTGCAAGACTCGCACTCGCACTTAACTGACGGAATTTCTTATTTCACAAGCATCTTATTCACTACATCACCAATTGTCTCGGACTTGTGAACACCAGAGAAAGACTGAACGGAGAGCACGTGCTTGACCCTATTTCATTTCTTACTGTTGCTGTGAACAGAGAGGCTAAAAAACTTATAGATCCGTAAGCACATCGTAAAAATACTGTAAACATGATGACGAATTTCATTCATTCTTCATCATGTGCGACGTAAAAAAATCTTGGTGTGGATCGATAAGCTCCTTGACCTTTCTCATCATCATTTCGTCCATTCTTAGAAGGACCCAGTCGGAGCAGTAATGACGATATGCAAAAGTAATCTGTAGCACAACATCCAAGGCTTATCAAAAATACCTTTAAGAGCTTCAGGATCAGTCGGAGCAAGAAGAGGCTTGAAGGCAGGCTGATCCACTATGACAAGCGGCAGGTTAACAGTCACAGTAACTTGCACGAAACTCATAACAAGCATAATTCTCCCTCAAGAGACAAAATTTTCATCAAAAACAAAAAAGAAACAAAGTGACAATGAAGGAATATATAAAGAACACCTTTCGGCAAACGCTTTCCGTAGAACTTGTCTGCGCTACCTGCTTCTCTTTCATTTGCCTAATTTTTGTCACGAATTGGATTGTCACGAATGGAATGAACGAAGTGTCCTTTAATGCTGCCATCTGACATGCACACCCCGCGTTTCACATCAGTCACTAACAGTTTTTTTAAGAGACTAATCCTCCAAATCATGCGGGATCATTAGGATCCCTACAGGATTCCATCACCTTTCCATCTATATTCATAACAAATGGGGGTACATGCCCCTAGTTGTATTTAGCCCCGCTTTTGGAAGTACTTACCTAAATATCCACTAGGATACCAAAAACCAGTGTAATTTATAATGCTTTTGGTTGAGCTTAATATAAAAATTAGCCATACTAATCGGGGGTCCCAAATCGGTAAACGGCGAATTCATCGACACATTTCTATAAGGTTACAGGTTCGCTACGTGCTGTTAGAAAAAGTTTTCTGATAAGTTTTTTAGACCAAGAGGGTCTCTAAATCTCTTCACCAGGGTGCCTACAGAAGGAATCCAGCTGGTACACCTGATAATTTGGGGCTCAGAGTTTGTAGTTCACAAAAGCGAACCTACACCTAAACAGGATATGGTAGGAACTTTTCTTTCCTATGCATTACAAACAGAGGGCATTGTGCTGTCTTTGCGAGCAACACCCACCCATACTATTGCACCTAAAGTATACATGGTGCAACACACGTCAACCAAACATCTCTTGCGCATCTCTTCTTTGACCACTGAGCCCATTTACTGAAAAAAACACAAATAATAATAAAGTTTCAGAAGAGGTTTAGGGATTCTCCTGGCCTCTATAGTCACTAAGGATGTCAATAATTAAAAACGCATATCAAAAAATGTTTGCTACCAGCAGGTACCGAACCTGTAACCTTACGAAAATTTTTCGATGAATTCACCGTCCATGAATTCGTTTGTCGATGAATTCGCTGTTGATGAATTCACCTAATGCCCCAGATTGAACTTACAAAAATCAGGCTAGAGAAATAAAAAATCAAGCCCTGTCTTATAAACAACACAAGAGTAAGAGAAACGAATATTTATGAAAACTAAAAACTCAATAACCACCAAACTTGTATTTTTCATTTTCCCGAGTTTTCTTTAAGAATTCAAACCGCACATAAAATAATTATAAGTGTCCGTACAATCAAGATCCGAATTATATTTGGCAGAAACGAAAGCATTAGTCGTTTCAACAAAGAAGCTATTCCTTTCATTAGTATTGCTCTCAAGACGAGAATGTGTCAACACAAAAATCTACTCGATAACGTAAAAGACGATAAAAGAAATAACGAAACATGCAAAGATATATTGAGAAAATGTCAAAGTTTTCACAAAATGCACACTAAAATACTGCAAAGATGTTTTGAGAATATTCACAGATATTTGACGACTTTTCACTTTTTCCAACCAAAATCGCCTGAGTTTTCACAAGGAAAAGTCAGGCGAGCTGATCAAGAATCAGAAAAAAAACCTGATTTATCAGGCAATCTGGGTGGCCTGATACTAATAACTACTAAAATTCACCCGATTCTTAAATAGGACCAAAATATTTTCCAATAAATTCAAAGTATTTTTTGCATTTGTTTTGTTCTTGGGACATTTTTTGAAATTGGAACTGCCATTTTAGTGTACTGGTATGCTGCTTCAAGCACAAAATTTTGACTATTGATACATAAAAATATTTTCAATTTGACAAAGAAGTAAATCACTGCGAGTGCTATTCCAAAACCTTCACTTACTCGGGATATACTTTTTCTACCACAATGGAGCACAAATTGGGGTGCAGCAACATATCTACCCCTTTGGCTCTTTTTAATTACGAGTGTAATTGTTTCTGACCAATTGCCTTCGCCTCTTTCCTTTGGTCCAGATGCGTCCATACAAATTAAATAATGAGCGGAAGGAAAGGCGAAATATGATTAGGCGACCCTTCAGTACTTCCGTCAAGACTTCTTGGGCTCTAAGGCACTCCACTTGCTGTTGTCACCCACCTCATAGAAACCTGAGTGGATTATTACGGCGGAAACGAGTGTATTAAACTAAAGAGGAGCATTAATTTGTCTTTGTATGCAAAGAGTGGTGCGTATGCTGCGCCCCCGCTTCCAATTCAGTGCTCCTTATGAGGTATTTACGAGAAAAATAAAGGTTTAGTTCAGGCTTAGGCTCCTTTATTGCTATTGTTGTTGTTTTGGATTTTACGGTAGAGCCTTTGTGTGAGGTCACATCTTGCAGGTTGCGCTAAAAAGCAGGATTCGATATTTTAAAAATATTTTCCTCAGATTGGTTATGGATCAATTGGTTTTGACCAGGGATGCATACCTTTGGTTTACTTATTTTTTCGGGTCTATTTAATATTTTACCCCATTTTTGAAGGAATTTCTTTCTCTTGGCTCAATCGAGGTCGAATTTTACTTTTACTTCAAAAGGCTTACAATCTTTGCAGTAATTTTATGCTGATATAAACTCTAAAGAGCAGGTGAACTAAGATTTTCGGCCCATGAAAAACCTATGATTTCGGTTAAGTGGTTTTTTGAAGAAAATAAGTCCAAAAATTTGCAACGCCCCACTCAAAAATCAAAAATACCAACTCAAGAAAGTTGAGTTTAGCCTAAAATTTCAATTTTAACCTAATTTATTTATATTTTTCGAGTGAAAACGGCCCTGAATTTTTTTCAAACACCAAAATACACATTTTAATGCTGAACAAAACAAAAAACAGGTCCGTAAAATTTACTATAAACAAAGGGTTACATCTATCATATTTCCTCTTAAAGGGCCTCCGGAGCCTTTTTAATATGGGCACTTTTTTGTTCGCCTCATGCTCCGATTCTTTGAAAATTGACCCCAACTCACATAACTTTTTTCTGCTTAACACGATAAAAGAAGTAATTCTAGACCGTTTCCAAATAAGGAGGCTTGTTTTTTTTCATAAAAATTTCCACCTAGCATCCCTTAAGCGCATGAAAACTTCTTAGGGCATTTTGACCGTATTTTACCTCACATTTGGTCTGATGACGGTAAAAAAGATAGGATTTAAGCATAGTTTTCATTAGTAGGACTCATAGCATATAGAAACTCTGGTATGCATGCATACTTTATGCATCCAAAACTATTCTTGAGTGATTTATGTCTCAGATATGCGTGTGTGCGCATCTCAATTCAAGCCTCCAAGCCATAGGCTTCAAGAATTAGAGATCCGCGAGACCTACGAGATGAATCCGGGCAATACTCTTGATCATACATTTATCTAAAGACTCTTTTTGCGTTGTAGACCACCTTAAAATGACTCCAAAATACCTGAAAAAGTCTTTGTACTTTTGATAGAGGTTTGGTGGAGTTTTTGTGGAAAAACGGGATTTCCTGAAGCCAAAATACGGTATGTTCAAAAAAGCGGACGCGAAAACTCGAGGTTCAGTTTTGAAAACATTGGTGCTCGCCTACTGCTTTAGGTGAGCGTACAGCTGGGGTAGCATAGGTTCTGAGCCTAATTTGGCCTCCTTGTGCATATGAAAATATTACAAAGAAAAATTGGTATTTCTTTGGTGTAAAAGAATTGTTAAGAAATTATTGAGATGTGATCTGAAAAATACGGAAAAAATGAGTTCGGCAACCGAGGCAAAAAACCACTGGATTCTGCACTAAGGTCCAACATTATTTAGTTGTTTTCTGAAAATACCCATTCTAAATTTTTCCATTTGTTCAAGTTTGAGTTTTCAGTGCCAAACTGGTTTGAGATTTTTGCAGTTATTGTGGAAAAATAACAAACTATAAATTGGACCTGCAAGGTGTTATCTATACCACAAGTATCAGCTTTATGTGCATTAGAGGTGATGAGGATATATATTAATGGCAGGTGCGGTTAATCGCAAATCGCATAAATTTAGGCAAAATAATCGCAAACTGCAATCTCGTGTCCAGAATCTTTGCTATTAATTACTAAGTCTACATTTCAGAAAAATTTGGGATCGATGGCAGTTCACCCAAAGCAGTTCATCCAAAATTCAATTTATCCAATGCATGTTTCCTTGCCTTCGCATGTTTTTGACCGAAAAAACTCTCAAACTTGCTCCAATAATACTCAGCTAAGTGATGGAGAGAGAAAAACGAAAATTCGGGAATATAAAGTGTTTTCAGGTATATTTATTAGTGTAGCAGAGCGACGATAAAAATTAAAAAGAAAGGAAAATTTTGAGCGGAAGTCGCGGCAAATTTTTTGCACCGGGGAGGTAGGTAAACAAGTGGCATAATGGTTGCGACTAATCGCATTTCATTTTTTTAATAATGCATCTTGCCTGCGCCAATATAATCGCAATGCATGATGGTAATAAGTTAAAAGATCACCTCTAAAGTATATGTGCCATTTTTGGAAAATATATATTTGGAAAGATGTAGTGCTAATCCCCCTGCTTTGCAGCAAGTCAAGCCATTCACCCTCCACTGCAGTCTGCTCTTTCTCGTATTTATTTATGCATTCCTGGGAGGAGTGGTGTTCAACAGGCTGGAGGCAGATGCGGTAGGTATTGACTTGAGAGAAGGGGCCAGCTAGATGTGTGTTTAGGTAGTAGAACAGAACAGACGAGACTTCCGCAACAAACTAGACTGTGTTACCAAGGTCAGCTTCTTTGCAGTTTACAACAATAATTTGTTCTGGAATGTGAGTATTAATGGCAATTGCTAGAAATTAAGAGTAAAAAAGAGTTAATCAACTTTAAATTCCCTTAAAATTGCCATCTTAAGTTGAAACAAACTGACTCTCCTCTCCCACTATTCAGGTGCTTGAAAGCAACACTAACAAAACAGCGGCGAGATCTGGAGGTGGTGGTCCTCCTTCTGTGGATGACATAGTCAGGTGTTTCCATACCGAAGTAGATGTCCGCTCCCAGTGGAGCTTTGTTACTGCAACACTCTATGGTTTTGGCATTGTCACTACACTCGGTCGGTTATATACATTTTGGTTGGACACTAACGCACAAGCACATTGTATAAAAACCTTGGAATGGTTTTCACCAATGACCCGAAAATCTGCTACTTCTATTCAAATTGAAAAAAACCTTAAAAGGTTCACTCAAACTTGCTAAGCTTCTACTCTCATTTTAGCTATAGAAACGAGATACCCACGTTAAATTTTGGTCAGGAATCGCGTCTCCAGCCATAAATAAGTAAGATGTCCCTAGCCATTATACTTCTCTCATCACTCTAATATTATGATTGCCGAAACACGGGGAAATTTATTGAGACATCCTAGAGGTTTCAAACTACTGCACGTTCAAAACCTTTGAATCTTTTCCAGGTCAGTTACTCCAAATCACTACTAATCAGCTGATAAGTAGATAGTGTGGACTGAGGGTGGACTGTATTGTCAAAAATATAAATAGTCAGTAAGGTTAGTTAGCTGATAAATAGAGCTATAAGTGATTGAGAAATCTTAAAAGATGAAAAAATAGATCGAACTCAATGGGAGCAAAATTGAAAAGAATGGACAAAAGGGCACGTTTCTCTAACCATCTGTGCACTCAAACCTATGTATTAGTGGAGAAGAGATTTGTATATAAATCAAAGTTGTTTACTCCCTGTATCTCTGGTCCCTCTGCATTTGAGCGAGAAAATCTTTCGCCTTTTACTAAAGATT
>JAKMXJ010069771.1:0-10382 GCA_029339935.1 Anguina tritici | reverse complement strand
ATAACCACAAGGTCATGGTGACTTACCATGACCTCTTATTCTACCATTTTTAACCACAAGTTCATGGTTATTTAACCACCTGGTCATGGTTAAATGACGCTTATTCTACCAGCCTAAATGGTTCAAACAAAAAATGATATTTTCCATTTTCGGTGTCCAGCCTAATCAACTAACGACATTTTTCATCCTCTTCTTTTTACTCGCTGAGTTCTTCTGCATCTGGTTTTACTGAAGGCGCTAGTTTTAACTTCCTAAGATCGGCTTTGATAAGAATCAGCACCTCAGCAGTGTTGCCACTAAGCTTAAAATGATGCTTTATGGACGCTTAATCAAATGCCAACCGATTTATAAGCGTATTAGCATACAGGAGAAATTGAGAAAACTCTCGCTGTTGACCTAATTTTCCGGAATTTGTAGAATAATGTTGGCCTCCTTGGCAACCAATAGAAAGAAGTGGAAAAATCGTATACAAACTTCAAAAGAATTTCTTTCGTGCCAAAACTATTTTGATTCGAAATGGTTAAATAATTTTGAAGTTACAGTGCTTGTCACTTATCCAGGTCCTTTTTATCCGGTGCTTATTTGGAACCAAAATCGAAGGGTTAATGGACAGGCCTCCCAGATTGCGTGATAAATCAGGTTTTGCCCGGTTTTTGATCAACTCACCTGATTTTCCCCTGTGAAAATCAGGTAATTTTGGTTGGAAAATGTGAAAATCTCGTGAAACATTTTTAAACTTTCTCAAATCATTTTTGCGGTATTTCAGCATGCATTTTGTGGAAAATTTTGCATTTTCTCAACATACCTTCGCAGTGCTTCCTTAGTCGGCTAGATTTTTATGTTTACTGTTGAAACATTCTTATTTTCCGAGCAATTCTAATTCGAACATTTCAGGCATTTAAAGCATTAGGCTTAGGGGCCAATGCTTTTTGTGACTCGATCTTCTCGCTATGGACGGATGAAAGGAATAGCCTCTTAAAATTCAAAGTTAAATGAAATACATGTTTTGGTGGTTGTTAAGATTTTGGATTTGATAGAGATTTGTTTCTCTTGCTCTCGTGATGTTTATAAGTCACTGCCTGATTTCTTGATTTTTTACTATGAATGTCTGAGGTTGCTCCTTTTGATCGCTCTAGCCTGATTTTTGTAAATTCCATCTGGGACCAGTGGTGGAGGACCCGCTTACTCGGGTTTTTAGACCCGCTTTTCTGGTACGGGTAATTTTGCCAAAAATATCGAGAGCCCGGCATCCAAATCAGGCGGATACCTACTCGTGAAAAACCCGAAATCAAATTTTGAACTACCCGGACTTCATAAGTCATATTATCTATTATGTGGTTAAACTTCGAACATTTAAATTAGCACATTTTCATTTGATTTTACAAGGAATTTACCAAAGAAGGCAACTCGAAAGCTGCTTCGATGGCCGCATACTTGAAATGGATCTTCACGCATGAGAAATTCTGCCAAACGAACTCAACGCCGACTAATTTAAAGTCTACAGGGTCACCAATGCTACAGGTGAGAGCGAGAAGGATCAGATTCACTTCTTCAAAGAGGATGGGATGGTGTCCGCTGGTCGTGCCAAGCTGCAGCGAGCGCGCGAGGTCGAAAATTGGCGAAGCTGTTGGAAGAAATAGATCCAGAGAAAGAGCAAAATGGTGTCAATAATAATAGTGATGCCCCGCTCGAAGCCTCGCTTAAATCAAGAAATGTCTGATTCTGCAGAGTTTCTTTGAGTGTAATAAATTTCATCTAAATTTCTGCAAAATAATGAAGTCGAAAAATATAGCAGTACTCTCTATTAGGACTGTACTCGGCACCGATAATATTCTCGGAAACAACATGTGTGTCCTGTAAACATATGCCCTTCTATGTGTCCGGACAACAAAAATTGGACATATTGAAAAATTCGAATTTTGAATTGGCGGACTATTTCTTATTAAATGTATCGTCATTTTATTCTGTATTTGTTGCCCTTAACTTGTCATTTTGGTAGCCTTTTACCTTTGATTGTCTGTTTGCTTTAGGCGCTTCGATTTCAAAGGGAAACAAGCCGCTCTCTTGGTGCTGGATCTACTTTAAACAAATCCTAGAAAAAGACGGGAAGGAAAAAATATCGTCATCGACCACTACAAGTCCTACGAGACGCGTTGTGTTGCTAACAGTACCATAATGGAAAGACATCTTGGGCTATTCAAATTTGCTGATTGAATTTAAGTATTATGCAATATTCCCATTGGAAACGCAAAATCGTGTCACTAAAGACAACCGATGTTATGCCTGGTATGCAGTTGAGATAATTAATGGAGGCGAGTGGTAGCTAGCTGGTTTTCTGATACTCTGCTAGCTGAGGTGGCGCAAATTTTTATCAAAGATCCCGGTTATAAGTGCATGAACGGAGCAGAACTGCTCCTTGCGAGGGGCTATTCACACAAAGTTAAAGGATAGGTAAGGGACTTGATTGGTGTGAACCCTCTTTATTTTATGTTTGCAGAATGGACTCGAGCATGGTCAGCCGGGAATTTTTTATCAAGCACAACCTCCTGCTAGAATACGCTCACCTGGTCAAGACGTCAATCAAAGATAGGGAAATAGAAGAAACGGAAGAAGAGCTGGTAGAATCTTTGGAAGAAGAAAATGAGGAATCAATTCGTTTTGATGAGGATATGTGTATGTTTGACTGGTTTTGTTGATTCGGTTAAAATGAACGCTTGGAGATAAACTGATAATTAGTTAAAAATTAAAAACAAACCGGATTTTCAATATTTCCCTATGTTTCCAACATTTTTCCATGTTACCGGGAAAATTCCCAGGTTTCTATGTGTCTGGGAGTTTTAACAACTCTAGGTAGAATATGTAAGTTGCAAGTTGCAGTAGAATATGTATGTAATAGCTTTTGAAGGATAAGAAATCTCGAAAAAAGTAAAAATCTTTTTAAAATGTACATATACGAGCCCTGTGATACACACAATAATTTTTAAATTGCCGTTAAATTTATGATGCTAGCTATAAAAATGTTTAAAAATACATGGAGGCGACGCTGGTGTCTTATACCCCCAAATAGCTAGTGTAATATACATACCCTCATCCCCTTAATAGAGACCGTATATGCCATATGTACTAAATAGCATTTTAAAAATATTTTGTTGGTAGTACTAAAGTAGCGCTACTGAAGTAAATATTGGTAAACATTGAGAGGTTGGTTGCGGTTACTCGTTTTCTAAATAAACTGTGAGTCTATATGCTCGCTTTAGTTATTGCTTCTGCCAAATGCTACATCTGATCGTCTGGGATGGTGTCAATAAAAATGCAATTGTATAAAAGTGGTTGAGAAGACAAACAAGGAGGAAGTTGGCTTTCGCCGCACATCAGCAGCCATGGCCGCCTACCGAAAAATTCAAGGAGAGGAATCGAACACATTGACACTGATATTCATCTAGTCGTTTCTATTGATTAACTTTTCTTTTTTTAGCAAACACAGACCAGGTGGAAATCAACGCTAGAAATGCTCTCTTAAACTGTTTTTTTTCGATTGTCGATTCGACTAATCGCACACTTCGATGCATCGACAACCCTATCTATCTTCTAAAGAAGGAGGGTTAACAAACAACGCTTCGAAGATTTGATTATTAGTCAAAAAGTCGACAACTTTTTGACTACCAACCCATTTCTAGAAGCTTTAAGGGACCCTGTCTCTCCTTATTCATGGCAATATCAAACGTTTGAATTTACGCGAGACTACCATGATTCGCAAATAATTAAAACTTGGAAAATTTTCCAAACTTTATAACCTCGACTAGTCCACCCCAAAGTCCCATCACATTGCCAGTTCGAATGACCTGGCTAACTTTCACCACACTATAAATTTTAATTAGGAACCAGGATTTCATGTTCACCACTATACGAAACTCAAATATTCTAATGTAAATATGAAAAATAATTAAAAAAATTATTGGCAAGTCAAGATGGTCCTGTGTGAATTAAAACGGTTGGAATTGCTATGAATAGGAAGAGATGGGGTCTTTTTAGTCGACAAATTTTCAACTAAAGGTCTATTTTCAACGCTTCAAATCGAAAATGTCGTCTACAAGTCGATGCTTCGAGATAAGCGTCGTAAAGCTGTATTAGAAGGGCATACCTTCCTACTTTTCAATCCCTTTTAAGGAGTGCTCGTTTATGAAGGAGTGCCCATGTATTTTTCGACCTTTGATTTATGTTCTGACAGTAATTTTTTGATCATGTGCCAGCCATCCTTAAAATGTCCTCGGCTATTCTCTATTCTATTCTTAATCTCTATTTCTCGTTGCCCCATTACACATGGCACAAAGAAGTATTGGGAATGCAACAAAGTGGATGGGGGCAATGGTGCAAAGTTCAGGGCTCGACTTCATATCCGCATGGAAGTAGACACTGGGATCTCAGGCAAAGTTCAGCGCTATCGTCAAACTAATTTTATTAAGTACCTTCGTGGGCTGGCCGGACACGGACAAAAATTCATTGGACCGAAATTTTCTCACTCCCAAAATTTCTTCAAGCCGAAATTTCGTCGCATACTGTAAATGCTGGCGCGCTTCTAGATTACCAAGCCACTTGTTACCAACGGCTTCTTTTTACCAATGGTTTTTTTTACGAACGGCTGATTTCTCCTAGCCGATGACTATTCTTGACTATACGAGATTTAGCTGACTTTATAGACCTTTTTTGTGTAAAAATATTATTATTTTTGTTTATAAAGTTGTACAAAGTTGTTAGAAATGATTAGAATGCTGGATTTGTAATTAAAAATCGTAGTTTGTAAATCTTCATGATTTTTTCCTCAAACCCATGTAACTGGGACTATAATTGGCTCCAAGCCGGACTGTCTTGCTTACATGGGTTAGGTGTGCCTTCAATTGACTCATGTAGGTATTTCGGAATTAAAAAATAGGTCAAACGTATTAATGCGTATGATTGCTAGCCGACAGGATGTACCATTCGGAAATGCCGATCCTTTGCTAAATCCTGGAGCCTTCGGTGGTGCAGATGGATATCCGGCTGGAGGAGGTGTGGATACCTAAGGATATCTGCTTTTGGTCAAACTCCTCCCTATCCGTTGCAATCAGGTGGAATTTTGCTATATTTGCGAGCGAAGCACCATAACACACACCATAATTTACACCATATTGAAATTATTCAAAATGGGTATGGTTTTACTTATGGGGGAGTAGTAAATATTTTTATAGGATACTATGGGTTGATAAAATGCTACAAGGGGACATCCAAACCCACAAATTGGACACCAATTTGTTGATTTTTGATACGACGAATATATTACGCTAAAAATTTCAAAATCAGAGCTAATAATATTTATGCGCACAAATGAGGGCGTGCACACGATTAGGAACCGTACTTATGTGTTGGAAAATGTTCACTCGAAAAGCATAGAAATAAGTCTGGGAAAAACACCAGCCCAATCTGAATTTTTTACACGCAACATCTTGTCCTAGGCGGCATTTTGTCCCCGCAACATCTAATCCAAACCGCGGCACTAAAACCTAAAAATGATTACCATTCATTTGCCTATTTCTGGTTTAAGAATATAATATTTAGATTAAAAGATTATATCACGCAAATGAGAGAAACGGAAGCGCTGCAAATAATGGGAAACAAACAAACTATCGCAAATGAGTAAGTAATGAAAAAACAGCCACGATTTATTGAGCACAAACAATAAATAAATATTCGTTCCAGGGTGCCTTTATGTGCAATAATACCAAAAAGAAATGTCGATTCAACAAGAAAATAGTGACAATTATACTGAAAAATGCAAGCGGCAGAGAAAACAATCCAGAGGAAATAAGAGTAAGCTTAGTTCTTTTCTCGCAGATTCTCTCAAATCTCATCATTGTAATGAGCGCCAGAATTTAAACCATAAAGATGGGCCAAATTCGTCTTGTATATGATAAAGAGGACAACGGTGAGGATAACGAACAGAGCAACACCAATGACAGCAGAAGAGGCAGGAAGAGACAGGAGCCCACCTTTCATAGGCTTAGTAACAACTGCAGAAACTGGAGGACGACGTTTGCTATTACCACTGAAGAGAGAGTATGGTGAGAACACCGACGAGCTGGCTCCAGAAGTAGCACCACTGGCAATCCCGGAAAATAGCTCATTAGTACTGTTGTAAGACGAAGAGAAACCAGATCTGAAGATGGCGACTTCCTCTGGCGACAGAATCCTGGCACTTTCATTGGCATCGTCATCGGAATAATCATAGTTGTCATCCTCAACAAAGGTTTTCTGTAAAAAATAAATTATTACAAAAAGCGGTATATTTGCAGACCTCGGCAGCTTGTATGTTGCATTTAAATCATCTAGAAAACTTTTTCCGAAAAACCATGTTTCAGCCGTATTTTCCAAAACAATACATTTTTGGCTTTATATGGAAAAAAACTGAAAAGGCATATGCACTTCAGATATTCCTCGAAAAAATTGGCTTAAGGGATACAGGTCACCTTAACCTACCTTTTGATTTTAGGTAATTGGGTTACTTCCTAAAGTTTTGATTTCTGACTTAAAATTTTTGGCCAGTCCATAAAGGAAAAATTGACAAGTTCTTTAAGCAATCTCTGCCACGTTAGACAGCAGAACTAACAAGAGTTATCCAGTCTAAAACCGAAAATTAGATTGAGCAATCAATATCAAATGACTCACTTTCACTAAAAAACGCGTGGAAAGCAACAAAACCCATAAAGGTTTTGGGATATTTGAGAAGAAATAAAACTTAATTAAATTGCCAAGAATGCATGCATATTCTACTCCATGACAAAAAGTCTAAAAAAATGTTTGCAAGACAAAAATGATAAATTGGGATTACCCAACACTTATTCAGAAAATTCAGAACTCAATAAATATTAAAGAAATAATATTTGTTCCTAATTATACTTATTCCTTCTTGGTCTTTGCTCGCCAAATTTCTTAAATTACTTTCCAAAACGATGGCTATAATGCTCAGTGCCAAGGCCTATTTCTACTAAAGCTATGTAAGAATTACGTGTTTGCTAACCTGCCCAATACCGTCCACTGTTCCCACACTAGACGATTCCTGCATGGCAACGAAAACTTCCTAAATTGATGGGAATGACTGGCCCAACTCACTCACTAAGTTTAAATACCGATGTGTTGTTAAGTAGTAGCTTCTTCTCTCTGGCATTTCTAATGGCTACTTTCTTAGAACTTTCTGTCGAGATTCCATTCAACGCAGGTGAACCACTTCCAAGTACCAGAGAGCCGTTGCTAGCAAAGGAAGGGCCGTTCTGAGCTACAGGCAAGTCGTTTCTAGTCACAGGGGAACCACTACGCAAAGACATGAACCCATTGCTTCCAACATCCTCATGGTCAGCAGGCATGGTGGTAATGGGCTCCGGAGTAGCACTGTGATTGTTCTTATCCGAAATAGATAAATTCTGCACGAACTCCTCGGCATTTTCCTTCTTTTGCACAATCTTCAGGAGCTTGATCTCGTAGACCTTCCGTGTTGTGGCAGTAAGCGGTCCAACTTGCACTCCATGCCTAAATTTGAACGCAATACGTAACCATTTGCGGTTAAAGTAATAAAATTTAGAAAGGACTCACTTTCCAAGTTCGCCTCGAAGTTCCTCATTCGTTAAGTTTTCGAAAAGAGCTGTAGACATTGTCACGTTGATATCACACTTTGCTGAAATTAAATCACCCTAAATTTGTAAAAGTAATGACGCCCAAAACAATAGGCATCATTCTAAACTACTCAAATTCTAATTTATCCAGTCAAATTATTTTTCCCTCTGCCGTTTTATGATTTTGATGCTTTTTTAATCGACTCTACACCCCAAAATTAGTAAAAAATGATACTAATTTCTGAATTGTAAACACTGTAGAGTACCCTTTTTTAGAATCACGCTGAAAACACTCATGGTAGTTTATGTGTTTTAATTGAGAGATTAGTATCATATCACTCTAACCTTGAGGAATAGAGTCGATTAAAATTAGAGATGGAAAGAGGCCTTCCAATGGGCCCCCGGGACGGGACTTTGGTTTAAAATTGAACTCGGACGAGATCAACACTAGCTCCTTTGTGTTTCCGTTTCTAATTAAAATTATAGAAAGATACACGGGAAAACGAACTTGATGGGACAAATGGGAAATTTGACAATAAAACTCAACTCTCTCCGGTCCCTACAGCTTCCCTTAGGCTTAGTCTCAACCTAGGCCGAGCCCCACTTAATACCGACCCGTACTATTGCACCGATAATACGCAGATATAATCCGTATGATTCTAAAATTCTCAAAAAGTGGCCTCGGGATCCGGAGCGAGTTGAGCGGACTGAGTCAGTCACTGGAACGAGTTGGGTGACATCGAATTTGACAGTGCAAATGATTATTTTGTGAACTATTCAAATCTGACGGCGCAAATAAATAATGTGACGGGTGAAGCCACATATAGAAAACTGCAAATTTCATCTCAAAACAAAGCTTTCGACATTTTTATGAATAGCCGACAAACATTCCCAAACCAAATAGTTTTGAAAATAGTATTGAAATAGCATTGTACCGGTATAAGATGATATAACAATAAACAATGCCTCAAATTCCCAAAAACTGGGAGACAAGCCAACACACTTGTATCTTTTGACAAAGAACAAAGAGAGACAATGATCCGGCCATTTGCGCCCTTTCAAAGATGAAAAAGTTCCCTTACATTCTTTTGAATGTATAAAAAATTACAGAATGTAGTAGTCTCAGCACGATTAGCAAACTGTATTATCAAGCTTATCACTCATCTTGGCAGAAATTTAAAAATAAATTTTCTTAAATATTTGTATTTTCATGCCGTGATTTCACAGCTTCTCAAGGACGCTTTTCGGTGTTTCTCCTACCACAGGTTGCAACAATGACGGTGTTGGACTATCAGGTGTCATTTCGCTGTTCAGAATGTGAGCATCATCTAGGTAGCTATTAAAATCTTGGACTTATTTTTGTGTAGGTTTTCTTGGAATTTTAGATTCCTTGCCTCTATTTGAAAAACACATTTGGGCATATCACCTCAACGATTTTGCCTACCGTTGTGCCAGCTGTGGATTGCCTGCTCTTACAGTTGAAGATTTGAAAAATCACTATTCCCAGCAACACGATCCTGAAGTGGTGGGTATTATAAGCGAGTTTAAAGAACCCACTGACTGCTGTTGTCGGAGCTCTCCCCAGAGATTCGATTCTGGCCTTAAAATTTTAAGACATCGAGACTCAGGGTCTTTTATATTGGGTCAATTAATTTGTTTTTCTTCAGCCAGTCGAATACAAACGTAAAGTAGAACAGGAATGTGATCTCAAATTCCTCATCGCCAGTTCGATAGCTGTGGCTGTCAAGTTGTCATGTGACGCTGCTGCTGTTGTGAACAATCGGCAAGATGGCAGAACAGAAGAAGCAAGAAAGCATTTGATTGGAGAGGATCAACTCTATCCTCGTGAAAACATTGAAGATCCGGCAGTAGAAGGGGATCATGAAAGTTATGCAGACGGTGTCATTTCAAGCCAAACAGGTCGTTCGTTCGAGGAATTACCTGGTGAATTCCATGTAGTTTGTCTTGCTTTTTCCATAAGAAATACTATTTTAAAATTTTCAGCCGTATGGACAAGAATCTACGGAAGAGGTTAGTTTCATCGAGCACAGTATTGACACTCATACTTCTCCCCAACAACAACAACTAACTGACTCGGGCACTCCTCCGTCCATAGACTCTTATCATGAGGAATATGAGCAAAGTGAATCTTGGACGAACACAAGAATGACCAAATGTGAGCCCCAGTCCTCCTCCTGCTCTGAAGGCTTTACTTTTGTGGATGAGTATGGAAACACTATGGTGGACCAGAGATTTGATGATCTCCAGGTGGTCGGATTTTTTCTTGGCTAACACATTTTCATTGGGTCAAACCTCGATTATTTGACATCCCTGCTTCTCCCCTAGAGGACACTCATAGATGTCGAGTAAAGGAGAGTGTCGGATAACCGTGACTTCACCTGAAACCTTTATATACAGTTTCGGAAATAGTTTACCGTACGATCTTGAAAATGCCATCTCCAACTCTTCAAGCCTCCAAGCCCCTGTGGGGGCGTGGGGGCTTGGAGGCTTGGGGTTAAGATGCGCACGCAAACATACCTGAGACATAAATCACTCGAAAGTGAAAGCATGAGAAAAGCATGCATAGCTGAGCTTCTACATGCAGTAGGCCCCAGTATTCAAAACTATTTTCAACATCGTTCTTTTTTCCAGTGAGCCTATTTCGAGAAAAAGTGGCCCCCTATTAGAGATGCGCACGATGCGATATATCGCATCGCAATATCGCATCGCATCGCAGAAAAT
>JAKMXJ010069685.1:0-12025 GCA_029339935.1 Anguina tritici | reverse complement strand
AAATTGACTGGGTGGGGTATAGTGAAATTGACTGGGTGGGGTATAGTCAAAGTGCTCCGTTGAATGACTCCAAACTTATTCGTTTGGATTCTTGTTATTGCTGTCCAAAATGTAATTGATTCCATAGTTTACTTTTTTTTCTTTTAGCCATCTTCTACTCTTCTCAAGGGCAAGCGAGATGCATCGAAGCGTTCATCGAACTAAAACTCAAAGGTGCCAAGAAAGGAGACTAACTGGTAGAACAGCTTTAAGCAAAAGGGCAGGTTCGGAAGAAAGAAAAAGACTGGAAACAAGGTTTATTTTGTTGGCTATTGTCCAGGTCTACACAATGCCGATCGCCAGCATGGACGAGTTCTGTCCGAGGATTGAGTGCGCCTCTGCAAGTCTTCTTCGAGAAATACTTAACAAAACCATTGGAGCATACCAAAATCGTCTGGAATACTGTTTGGAAGTGAATGGAAAATCTGTTGTACAGGGATATGAATGAAAATTTTTGTCAATTTTTCTGTTGTCATTGGCTGGTGTTTAACGAAAAAAGTTCCTTGCAAGTTTGGTGTCATTCGATTACCTAGAGTGTCAGCTTTTGAACAAAAAAGATCTTGTCAATATAGCACGTATAGGTGGAAAAAAATTGCCTCACCCTGTATTTTTTAGCCGGTAGCCTAGCCTGTATTTCCTATTTCCGTTCCTTCCATTCCTTATTTCCGGCAACAGTCAACAGTCAAAATGGCGTTTCTGAAAAACCCTGTTCAATAATGGCCACCTTGGTATTTTCTAGGCTGAGACTTGAGCGCTTATAGTCAACCCGCTTCTGAGAAGGTAGTTTCGCTTGGCCATACTTGTAGCTGGAGCAGAGAGCAAATGGAAAAAAGGATTTTTGAATAAGACCGCAAATGACCGCGACAACATGCTGCGGTCGTGAGCTTAAAATTATTCACGGTCCTGCAGTCTTTGCGATTGACTACAGCTGCACAGTGCTACTCGTGATCCAAACTTCCAACACTGCTCTAGATGCAAACGCCCAACCAAAGGCAGTTACATGGAGGATCGACTGTGCACTATAATCAGATTTTCCACAAAACTATTGACGTGTTCCTTCTGCTAAGCTCCTTTCTGCTGACTTGCTTGTCTTGAATTTGGTGAACTATTGATTTTGTTGTCTGCTAAAGGCTGCACACCAGCACGCTCTATGAAAATCAGCAACTCACTCTCAATGCGACCCATCCATGTGTGCACTTTATATAAGCAAGGGCCCGCATGGGTTGCCTCAGTATGACTTTTCTAAATTTTGCTTTATATTTATGGCTCAGGATTCTGGGAGGTGGGCAGGACTTTTGAAGGCATTTACGATTTAGTTGGGAGTAAAATAGGTGTTGCAGAGATTTTCCAAGTTTTTCTCACTTTTTCTAATCTTATTCATTTATTGCTTTTTTCCAAAGGCACTATCTCAACCCTCTTAAATCCAAAGATTATTGTGTAAAGTGGGTTTTGTAGCTCTGGATCTGCGCTGCAAGGTAGTGGAGACATATTCTCACAATGCTTAACGCTCAGTCAGGGTTTTGACCAGTTAAAGTGATGAAAATGGCTGTAAATTTCTCAAAATGACCTAACAAGTGTTTGCAGCCGAATGCTAACTATTCTAAAACAATCCAGATAAATTTTATATGCCATTCGAAAGAGGAAGAGTTGTACTACAGCCCTATGTATTTGGATTTTTTATATGAAATAATTTTTTTTGACAAAAAAGGAGCTGAAAGCTTGTCAAAGGACTTTTGATACACAAATTATTTTTGCTAGCTTGGGGTTCTAATCTTTTTCTGCCACCTTTCAGTGATTTGTACCGCCTTTTTAAGCCTAACTATCTTCTTTCCAACAAGCTTGTCTGTACTCCTTTCAACAGGGGAGTGATAGCTTCTTAGAAACAGAAGAGTGGGGGCTACAGAACCTAGTATGGATTACTGGGAGATAGTAGAAATATTTAAAAAATCCCCTCGACATCCATCATCCCTCTCTTTACCCCTCATTTGTTTGACTGCTCACCCAAAGTGTTATATTGCCCTGTTTCCACGGTTTGTATGAGCTCGAGAAACGTGAGGTGGAGCTCATATTTCATGGGCTCACGTGAGCTCATTTGAAGCGAGGTCAAATTTTGGAGATTCTCATACAACCTCACGTTTCATGAGTTCAAATAATTTCAACCTCACCTCAAGTGTGCTCGAAAAAACTGCCTTCATTCAAACTGTGCCTGTTTCTATCGTGCCCTACCTTTTTCCAATCATTCCTCAACAATTTTTTAGGAAAGACATGAAAATTGTAATTCTTTTTATAATTCTGCTTCATTTCCTGAATGTTCAAAGCTACGGAGCAAGTCCTGAGGGTTGGTCTAAGTCTTTTAAAATATTTTGGAAGACAAAAATAAATATTTTTGCAGGCACTTCTCCGCCAACCTTTGAACAAATACTAAGAAGAATGGAAAAAAAAGTAGGAAAGTATGAAGAAAACGAGCGAAAACACATCGCAGTGAAAGAGCTTTTCCTACTCCCCACAGTTTTGATGGATTTGCTCAAATTTCAAGCGGAAATTGCCAACTTCAGCATCGACATCTCTGAGTGGGCAAAAAATCCCGAAAATGGACCACTTGCAGAAGATTGTCCCCTAAAAGATAGCGCAAATGGCTACATGCAAAGACTTGAGGCCATTTCACAAAGGAACCGAGAATTAATCGGCCAGAGTTTTGGGGAGGAAAGCCCAAAAAGTATGATGTTTGTATCATATTGGAATTTTGTCGACCGAAAAGTGAGTGAATCAGTAAACTATTTCACTAAAAGCATTGATGAGAAAGACTACATGACTGATTATATGGAAGGATTGAAAATTTTGGGAGATTTGTCCAAAGAAACAAAAAAATGTGCTGAGAAGATCAGAAACTTCGTTCAGCAAATTGAGCAGGAGAAGAAGGATGGCCTGCGGACGGCCATTAAAAAGGCAGGTGCTATGGGGGTGGAAGGAGTGGAGCACTTCGATGTCAACATTGATCCAATCAAGGAGTATTTAAATGGAAAAGCTGAAGAGTTGGAAAAGAAAGCTAAAAATTTGATCAACAACAAAATAGTAAGGCTGCTTAATCTATACAAGACTAATGGAAGAAAAGATGGAGGGAAAATTAGCGAAATGTCACAGAAACCAATAATAAATGGCAGTAATGATGTGTTAGACTAAAATTGTCGGGAGATAGCATATCTTTTAATTGAAATTAGTGTGTTCCAACCTATCATGAGTAATTTTTGTATGCTAAAAAGATAAAAGGTATAGTAGCGAGAAAAAAAATGACTCAAGCAAATAAACTTCATAAGTTTCTGCAGGAATAAGTGAATTTTGTAGCTTATTATTTATCCTGGTCCACATCATCCGGCGATTTTTTTGACCACTTTTGGCCGTTTGATCCCAACCACAAACTTCTTTAGAAAAGACAAAAAGTTATGGGCTTTGAAAATCACCACATTTTGACTTAAATTTGGAGAATTTTCTAAATTTAATCCAAAATTAGCAACTTTGAAGGTTTAATAGCTTTTTACTAGTGAAGGAAAAGTGCTTGCGGGCGGGTCCCACTGCCGGATTTTCGGCCTGAAATGGCTGCGGGCGGGGCGGGATTCCGCGCGGTATCCCGTCCCGTTTTCGTCACTACTTTTTACCCTCTATATAAAAGTTTGTGGTTGGGATCAAACGGCCAAAAGTGGTCAAAAAAATGAAAATTTGGAAAATCGCAGGAAGATTTCGACCCAAATAAAGGTAACAATTTAGAATACCCCAAGCTAGCTCAAAATTTTTGTTGAACAACAGCCAACCGACCTCAGAATCGTGACTCTCGACCCTGAATACACACGGAAACACTTTGGTTTTCAAAAATTCGAAGAAAATATTTTTTAAATTTGTCTTGGTCCCGCAAGGCAAGTCGAAAATGGTCAAAGAAATGTTGCTTTAAATTGGCGCGAATTCAATTATGAAGTCATAAAACCGATAAAAATTAATTTTTTCCAAGTTTAACATTTAAAAAGGCTATATGGACTGTATTGAGAGGGGAAGGGAATATTAGGGGACACTTTTTAAAATGCCAGTTCATCCGTTTCCTCAACAGGACCATAGCAAAAAGAGCCCTGGGGGGCTAAACTTCCTTTTACGGACTCCTCGCAAATGTGTGTTTTGACAACTAATATGAACTTCCCAAGCCGTAATTAGTGCGAAAACATGTTTTTAGGTGGCTGAAAGACATTTTTTTAAACTTTTTTGTCCAGAAATTGGTTTTTATGGTCCTCTCTTGGGTTTCGTCCCCCTTTGTGTTTCAAAAATACAGGTTTTTATCTTTAGTTTTTTTCTACAATTCATTTATGTTGTTGCAGCATATGGTATAATGGCTTGTCCACGGTGTCAATGCGAGTGTGATTGTAAGTGTTAATGCAGAGGGTGTTCATGATGGAATAATCACTTACACTCGCGCTTACACTCACACTCGCATTAACACCGTGGACAAGCCATAATTTTTCTTTGCATATCTTGAACCCCGTTAGGCTCGTTTGACCTCCACCCCCAACGCCAAGGATTCGCCCTTAGGCTTAGGCTTAAGGTAGGCCACCCCGTTAGGCTCGCTTTACCCCCACCCATACTATTTCACTTGGGTTCGTTCGACACCTAGGCTTAGGCTGAGTTTTTGGGGGTCTAGATATTAATTAATTGTTGTTAAATTTGGTGAATTTGGTGTGTCTCCTTGGAATGTTAGGAATTGAATCAAGATGTTAGTCAAAAATATGCAAAAAGTGAAAATTTCGACTAAAACTAAAAATTGTGATCAAAAAACTCATCAGGAAATGTCTTTCCGCCACCTAAAAACACGTTTTTCGTACTAATTACGGCTTGGGAAGTTTATATTAGTCGTCAAAACACACTTTTGCGAGGAGTCCGCAAAAGGAATTCCAGCCGCCCTGCGCTCCCAACGGGGGCATGGGGGCTTGGGGCTTGGATTGAGATGCGCACACAAGAATACCAGAGTCACCAAACACTCGAGAACATTTCTCGTTGTAGTGTACACTAATTTACATACATACATCCATACACTACACTATTTAGTAGCTACTTAAATTACTTTCTAGACTGACAAGCCTCGCTTAGGCTCAGGCTAGGCCGACCCCGGTTAGTCCCACTTAACATCCATCCATACTATTGCACTTAAGTGTTTGAATTGAAGCTTTCAGTAGCTATTTAAATGTCAAAGATGAATATGGATAGCTGTGTTCGTGACCAACAAATTGAAATAAAAAACAATCGGTTTGACCACGGCAAAAGATTGTGAACATGGAAGTGATCTCAGTCCCTATTTCTGAGCAATAACCCACCATAGTAGCACTGCGCATCATTACTAAAGGTGGTGGATGGTGCTGTTTGGTCTCATTTCCTATAGCTTTCTCTGTTTCCTCCTGGCAGTCAAACCAGCTATTCTGGAATTGTTGTTGTGGTTGGTGTTCTGTCTGAATGGCAGTGGAAGAGAAGCAGGGCATTGAAGATGACCCACTAATCTTGCTACTGTTAGCAACAGGTTGTTGACCCACAGCAGTGTTTCCAGTTGCTGAAACTGGTTTCATTACTGCCCAGTTATGAGGGTAGACTGTTATTGAGCTCAATAGACCCCAGTTAAAATATTTGCCGAGATATTAGTGCTAAATGTGCTAGCATCTACCTACCAATCGCACCAAAATTGGGAGGTGCAGTGGGGGGTAGCTGGACATTGCTTATTCTTTTTGTTCTTTAACCACAAACTAACCCTTGGAGTCAGTAGGTTGAGAGTCTATTTGAGTGCCCAGTGTCCTTGTTAAAACATCCTTCTCCACATCCACTTGATCATTTTTAGAAGGAGCGGTGGCGGAGAAGTCGCCTCTGGCCACCTTCTTCTCCAGCTCACTAATTTCCGAGTCACTGAGCATGTCATCAGCACAAGCCAATGGCGGAGATCTTCTACCAATGTATCCGGTTTTACCCAATTTGTCAGCTTTGTAGCCAGCTTGCTGCGCAGCGCCATCACTATAGTAGTTGTTGTCATACTCACTGCTGGGGGGAGAGGAGGAGCAGGAGGATGAGGAGTGGCAATACACCTGCACAATCAATTTATGTTTGTAAAAGATATATATATACTCTAGTTTTTGGGCCGAAAATATTAAGCATGCTTGAGATTCCAACGGCTTTACCCAGGCGACCATTTTTCCGTTGGACATTTTTCCCTCGCCCATTTTTCCGTTGGTCATTTTTCCGTCAAAGTGTGCCAATTATTTATTATTATTCTTTCATCACTTCGCGATTTTTTCCATAGTAAAATTAGTATCTTTCGACTTTTTTGAGAATTTTTTGATCATTACAAGGTTACCGGTAATTTTTTTCCTACATTATACTGAGGAGCATTGAGAAGGTCAACTCCGCATCAGGCATAGTTTATGTCTAATGGCCATAAAATTTACTATGCTAGGGTAGAAGCACATGGTTTGCGTGGGTCTTGCTCGTCTTGCCCCCAAAATTCACGAAAAATTAGTTGGTATGTTGGCTAAAATTATAAAAATACTTATATGGTCCCTATTTTTTTATATATATGGTCCCTATATTTTTTATATATATGGTCCCTATATCCTATATATCCTTGCCGGCTTTTTTAATAGAGCTTCCATCTATAACGATAATGATCATGAAAATCCTTTGTAAAAATATCAACACGAAAAAAAGAAAGGAATCAGCGAAAAAATACCCGACGGAAAAGTGTCCACGGAAAAATGTCCTGACCCCCAAAAATTACATTCGAATTTTACCCTGGTAAAGTTTCCAGTCAGTACGAAAGAGATTTAAAAAAATGGTCCCCAGCATTTATAAGACGAGTTGCATACTCCCTCAAGTTTCCAGATAAATCTTTAAAAATACGCCCTCTTTTGGGAATTTTAGTCCCAAACTTCGAATTCTCGTCTAAAAATAATGTTAAAAGGATTTGGTCTCACACATACCCTTATCCAAGTTTTTCAAAAATTTAAAACTGCATACCAATCTCGCTGCAAGTGGTGGGGACCATTTTGAAATATTATTTGTCTCAACAGGATTCTTTACACGAGTGAAGTTGAAATTCAAAGTTACTCATTTCACAATGTTTTTAGATAAACGGGACCACGTCACCTGGCGCCGATCCCAATTCAAAAAAATCTCAAAGTTCAAAGTTAGAATTTCGAACTGATCCCAATTCCAATTTTGAACTTTGAGCTTTGCAGTTTGCAAATTTGAACTTCCAATCCCAATTCAAAAATCTGAAAATTTCAAAGTAAAATTTCAAAGTTCAAAGCTTTCCAAATTCGAGCTTTGAACTTTGAAACTTTGAATTAAACTTTTTTCATAGTACATACTAGGACCTTCACGCAAGTTCAAAGCAAAAAAATTTCCTTTTTTTTCAGTTACTTCTCTTGGCGGTAGCTAATACACTGAGCACTAATCCAGCTTCAGCTTTATGCCTTCTCAGTGTAGAAATTACTCAATTTTTAGGATTTGTTGTTTACTTTCGTTTACTTTACCGTGTTAACTTGTCACTCATTGTTTTTAGTTTGCAACCGTTGTCGGAATTTTCTCAAATACTGATTTTTTTGTTTATAGATATATGTTCGTAAAATCAATGGATGGCAATGATGTCATATCTGCCGAAATATATGTTCCTCAGCCAACAACTTCATCTGCTTCTTCTCCGGAGACAATTACTGATGCCTACTTGACTGGTGCCGAACTTCTGCTTTTTGCTCAAGTTTGCTTTTTTGAATTCTTTTATAAATTATTAGATGCTGTGAGATTCAAACTCAAGAGAAATCGACGCACAGTGCAATCAATCTGCAATTTAGCTGGTCCTATTCCCGAAGATGCTGGCCTTGATTGATTCAATTCATTTTTTGTTGAGTATAATGGTCGTTAATCGGTTTTGTGATTCATTGTGTTATTCCTTTTCAATTAAATTCGTTGCTTTATTCGCTGTTTTTAAATTGTCCTGGGTAAGGGAGGACATAGAAGATAGGCAATACCGTAATTATTCCCCAATCTCTGATTGTTCCCAGCCTCCAATTATTTCCCACCCCGTGGAGGGTTGAAAAATTCTTCCCCAGTCTTTAATTATTTCCAATCCAAGGAAATTTTACCATTTTTGTTAGACTTTAGTAGGCTTTTATCTGATTTATAAAATTATTCACCAATCTCTAATTTTCCCCCCAGTTTCTAATTATTCCCCAATCTTAAAGGAGGGTGTTGAAAAAATTATTCCCCGTGGGGAATAATTAGAGTAAGTACGGTAATATTAATAGCGTTGCTGTATAAAAAACCGAGAATTAGAGCTAAAATTGCGAATGGTAAAAAAGACTTCTTAAAACCAATCCCAATTGGGTTCAAAGACTAAATTCAGGATGGGGATTGCTTTGAACTTTGAACCACAACTTTGAAACTTTAACTTTTACCTTTGAACTTCGAACACAACACTGCGGAAATCGAGACGAAAAGCCCAACCTCTAGACCACGACAACGCTTACCTAAGCCCTATTAAACAACCATTTTAATACAAAAATATTTATTCGGCAGTCAAGACCAAAACCACTAAAAAACGCTCCCCACCACTTACAAGGAGAGTGGCATGCCTCTTTATAAAGATCTATTACCTGTGCACATTCCTGAGTACCAGATATGCTCAAAGCAGTCAGGTCATCAGCCATGGGAATGCTGGCGCCGACCACCTCGTCCAGGGTAAACGATGACCGTTTCTTCTTCATACTAGCGCCCTGGCCCACCCACTGGTGCTGCTGCTGGTAGGAATTGATTGAAGAAGTGCAAGGCTGACTTCCCTGAAATATATGTCCTCTTAATGTAACCTTATTTGAGAGGAAAAACGAAATTATTTTGAGCAAGGAGATTAAATTTCGGGAGAAAATACTTGAAGACGATGAGACTTTTTTCTCTCTCCATTCCAAGAAAGTCTTAACTGGTGGAAAGGGCAGTCTTGAGATTTGAAAAAAGCAACAAATTACGCAGAGACCGGAGGATTGCCAAAATGCGACTATGGTTTATAAAAATTGGCTTTTTTAGGAGAATGATAAATTTTAATTTGCTATGAAAAGCAAAAATGGAAAGCAATACCCACAAAAAATAAGGAAAATTAAAAGCAAAAGTGGCACTCTTCCAATGATTAGGGTTGGCAAAGAACCTAAATTTTTGACTTGAAGGATCAAAAAGTCGACTGGAGTCGAAGTTTTCGATTCTATGCGAACTTCATACAGCATTGCTCAAGTATTTCCCATACTTAGGTCATCTGTCTTTTTGCTACTGCAGCTCTAGATGCAGTGCGCCTCTGCAGAAGTTCTGCGTTCGAATTTTCCACCATGCTGGTGATGCTGCTCATCTCATTGGTGTCGGTATTTTTCAAAATCTACCAGGAATAACCGCGAACAAGCGTATAGTCATGGATTTGCGATAGCTGTTGCTGGTTTTATATGTTACGTTACTAAAATTTAGAAAAAGTTCGCTAATACTTTTTGAAGAGCTAAGCTACAGAGTTTACGACTTTTTTGCAACAAATCTTTGTGACGCAGATCATTGGCAATGTAGCCAGCTGTTGAGAACAGACGCTCAGTCTCTTGAGAACCGACTGCTGCGCTGTGAAGCTTTTTGATCAGATAGGCGAGATGCGTTCCATTCTTGCTGTTCCATTACTCGAATTGGTCTATTGCTTTCTGAATTGTATGTATCGCCTTTCTTCTTGCCCTTTTTCTTTCTGACAGCCTTCTCATCCTCCCCCACTTTGCAGACGCAGATCGCCATAGTTCCTTCTTTTCGGAAGTAGCGCCACCAGGAGTTTTTATCATACATCTTACTAGATCTAAAATAGAAACAACTGAGAAGAGACGATGAAAATCCTTACTACGCATCATTGAATGAAAAGAATTTTGAAGGTTTTGGATCGAAGAAAAATCCGCCAATCCGAATTTGAATTGCGAGAAAAACTCGAAATATAGCCACATATTCCGAAATTTGTACCTAAATTTCGGAAAACAGAAGACGGAAAATGGAACGGAAGGTTCCGGGACACTCCTGATCAGGGTCCGGGATAGGTCTTGTCCCGATTCCGTCTCTAACTTTATCCTTCTTACAATTCTGCCTAGAGCCCTTTCCGAATGCGTAATTTTGCAGTATAAATCTCAAATTTACGCTTCAAAAAACTTTTCTTTTTGTTATAAATATGGAAAATAAAAGTAGTGGCAATGCCAGAAAAACACAAAAGATACTTTTTATAAGAAAAAATTGTGTATAAAAAGTGGATATGCCGAGTTTCAGGAAAGTGAAACTCAAAACATAAAGGCATGTCAGTTTCTATTTGGCCTCTTCCCTCTCATAGCCGGAACTGGGTGCAGCGGGAGCAGCAGCCAGAAAACAGGCTTGTCAGCAGTCACCTAGCAACTTTAATTAGTTTTCCCTGAGGCCAATTATGTCCCAGGAAAAATGCCAAATTCGCTGCCATTTTCGGACATTTCTGGACAAATTTATACCCATTCAACAATTGTGTTTAATTAAAATAGTGCTGACACTGAATAGCCGGTTTGTGCTAATAGCAGCCTCTTGTTCACAATTTTGTGGTGAACAAGATAGGCGCAAGAAATTTTTTAAAAAGTTCTATTGGTATTATTTGGTATTAATAGCTATTAATTGTTGGACACCTCCCAGTTTGGGGTTTTTTAGTCATTTCATCGTATCTTTTATTTATGTATACATTTTTGGGCTAAAGTAGCTCAGATCTCATGACCCAAAATCGCGTTTTATCAAGTTCTAAGGGTGTTTTAGACCGTAAAACCGATAGAAAAAATGCTTTTAGGGAGTGTTCGAACATTTTTGGCCATGAAAAATTTTTCGATCAAAAATCGAGATTTAGCCCGAAGTCCCCCAAGGTAACTTATTAATTAGTACCTAATTGGGGCCACTAATTACAGAGGGCCCACTTACAAGAAGATGTTGTACATAGTTTTGTCTCAAGCCCCCAGCGCCCCCGAAGTGGTTGCTGGGGGCTTGAGAGTAAGAGATGCGCGCACACACATACCTTACAAGGGAGCCGTTCAAGCTATAGAGATAGATATCAAAATTCTGTTATTCCTATCTTGTAGTGCATGGTCGATTTACTAGTGAAAGTGCTCTCCGTTCGGACCCAAAAGCCACTTTTGAAATGGGGGGTTTTTTTTTAATTTTTTATTTTGATGTAACCAGTGCTGAGCAGTTGTAGTTTGTTCGTACTTGGGTTTTTGATACTGCTTTTTCTGAAATTATGGCAACACAAATTTTTTTGAACAAGAGTCTTGTTTAAAATTGCTGTATAGCTTTAGACTACCCTTTAGTGGAAAATTTGGAGTATAACAAAAGTTTTGACATTTTGAAGTTGAAGTACGAGTGAAAAGTACGAACTCGTACTTGTGCTCGTACTTTCATCTTTACACGGTCACAACTTTTTTACACTCGGACTTTTCTACTAAAGGCTAGTCTAAAGCTGTAGAGCAGAGAATTTTAAACAAAACTGTTGTTCAAAAAAAAAAGTTGTATCGCCATAATTTCAGAAAAAGCAGTATCAAAAAACCGGAGTACGAGTAAATTACAACTGCCCGGCACCGGATGTCACAATGACCATTTTTGCTGAGACCTTTTTATTCTGAGGTCTAGGTAAATAAATTCTAGGTAAAATGTCCTCAGGAATCCGAACCCGACAACAGAATTTTTAAAAGATGCTTGGTCACTTGTGCACTTGGGGGAGCCCCTTTTTATATCAACTGTAAATAGTATCTTATCGTCTCCTAAGTAACTTTTTACGCTAAAAACGTTAAAGAAGTTGTTTTCCGACGTTTTTCTTAATAAAAGCTATATTTTTGACAAACTTTTTTTTACAAAATTTGACTTTTTGCCTTGGTCCCCCAAGGTAAACTGACCTAAAAGGGTACCCAAATAC
>JAKMXJ010069600.1:0-16244 GCA_029339935.1 Anguina tritici | reverse complement strand
CCCCCCCCCAGTACATAAGTACCGTGTGTTCATATTGACTTCCGCAGAAACAAACCTTTTATTGGTTACGTCTAATGACAATTTAGAAAACACGATCACCAGTAATAGCATACAGCCCCCTGACAGTCACCTCATTAACTTTCCTCTACAAAAATAATGCAAACCAATGGAAGCACTAGATAACGCCAGACAGCTTCATAAATCGATTTATTTGGGCGGTGGTAACATAACGCAAAAGAGCAAACAATCAACACCTTACTCTCGCCCTGTCTATAATTTATCCCCACAAAAACACTATTCGAATCTATTCCTTGTCCGCAATATCATTAAAACGCTGGATGGCTGCTTGTTTGAGACGATCTTTTCGCGAACCTCCATAGTCAAGCTTTGCACCGGAAGCACCTAGTCCAACTCCCTGCACTCTTTGGTCTGCGGTTACTGGATTGATTATTCCTGCGAATAAAAATCCATTTAGATTAAAAAGATTATTAAAAGGTCCAACCTTGCAAATTTCGTCCTAATCCTTGCCCTTGGGACCAGCCCATCGATTTCAGCATTTTGTTCCCAATATTCGATTCGTCCAATGGCACAGCGGCTTTGTAAGCAGCAATGGCTTCTGTGCTCTTTACATCTGTTTCTCCTACTTCATTTACACTAGTGAGTCCTGAATTTAACAGAAGTTAGCAATAAATTTTCTAAAACTCTAATCAATGATGCTTCGGCGAAATACGAGTGGCGAAATGATGTTTAAATCGTTTTCGAAACATGTAATTTTGCCGTGATTGTTTGATATCCTGTTCTCAAAATGACCAGCAAAAGCTGACGCATATTATCGCTAAAAAGATAATGAAAAAGTTCCGGGAATTTGGTATTTCGAGTTCCAGTTAAAAACAGGTCTCGAGCGTCTGTCAAGATACACGCAAAAGATGCTTTTAATTGGCTCAAAGTTACAAATTCCGAATCTTTTTAACCAAATGTTCGCTAGCTAATATAAGATTGTAAATAATCATTATGAGGTGTGCGTTATAAAAGTGGTATACCTTTGTCTAGAGCAGATACTTTTATGAGATACAGAGTATTATGGGTAGCTTTCTCAGCAAAATGGTTGACACATTTCGGCGATTTTCCAAATTTTGATTTTTTAACCATTTTCGGCCATTAAAGCCAAATACGCACTTTTAACATTTTGCTAGAGAGGTTTTTTGCTAAGTATAAATTTGGGAAATCGCCGAAATATGTCAACCAATTGCAAAGAAAGCCACCTAAAATAGCCTGGATCTCATTAAAATATCTGTTCTAGACAAACGTACATCATCTTTAACATCGGACCGTAACTCTTTCCGCAACTGTCTCCTTACTCAAATTCAAATTAATTTCACTAATTAATTAATTTGAAACTTAATATAAATAAAAATAGTTTGAATCTGAACCCGCACCAAATATCGAAAAAACCAGCCCAAAGCCTTATTGAGGCATAGCTCGCCAGCTGATCTACTTATCAAAAATGGGATCCTCTAAGCATCAAAATGAGATATAAACCACTAACCACATCTTTAATCATTTCTGAGATTAATAAGGTTTAATAACTAGACTCTGCCTCATAATTAGACGTCTAGAATCTAGCTTGGAATCTAGCTTCTTAGTTTGGATGCTAATTGGCTTATTTGTAGGCAAATATATGCACCTATGTTATTTGCAGTTTTGATCGCATAAAGGAGATATTGCCACATCTGTAGACGTTAATTCTCAATTCCTTTAAATTCAACTTCTCATCTTTGAATACAATGGTCCAAAGAAATTCATACGCGCCAAAAACAAGAAAAAAGTGTTTTAAAACACTTTCCTATATAAAAAGTCGATTATTCGAAAAGGGGGGATGGAGGAGCCTCTTGGTTGAGATGCGCAAACAAACCTAGCCAAATCACAAACCACTCGAAAATAGCTCTTACTGCATAAAACAAGTATTTATACTAGAACCTATATCTACGATGGAGCTTCTGGTAATCAAAACTGTATTCAAATACTGGCTTTTTAAACCATCTGGGGGTATCCAACTACCTCACATTGGGGACCAAGACAAAAAACTCAGTTTTGGTCGAAATTTTTCATTCGAAAAAATCTGGCTTTTTTATGTGTTTGAAACCACTCTTTTATCGTTTTAGCCTATGTAAAGTGCAAAAAGTGAAAAAAAAGAATTGGGTGAAGGGTCAGCAAGAGTAACACTCGACAAAAACACTTTTTTAAGGCGAGGAGTACCAACATATCAGTACCAACATGTTAAAAAGTAGGACCGGTAAAAAATAGTTTTTAATAAACAGTTTTGGTTATGATTTACCAAGCCCTAAGCATTATTTTTAGGGTAAAGAACATACCACTTGGATCATATCCATGCAAGCTACGCCTCTCCTTCGCACGGTCTCTGTAAGCTGACTCATTTCTTTTCGCGGAGGGACCGACTGAAATCTGAGTCTGTTGCAATTCCCGGGTCTTGGTCGCAACATTTGTCTGAAATTATAACCCTTAACAAACTTAAAAAAAACAAAATTACCGACCTTGTGCATATCGCTCAGCTGAACATGCTTGTTGAGGATTTCCAAACTAGCGAATTGGCGACGGCACAGGAGACATGTGGGCTTAACACGATCCAAGAATTTCTCTTCGTCAAAGACCTGTTCAGAACCACCAGCAACATCGGAAGGCTGGCCCTGATCTCTCCTTTCTTTTGTGCCGTGTTGCTCTGGAAAAAGAGTTCCAGTCAACAAGAGAAGTACAATACATGAACAAGTTTTTGGAAACTGTTTGGAGTCGGGTGATGCCACCGCGACGATACAGTTCGCTGTCCTTGGATAGACCACTACCATTATCAATGCGTGAAGCAGGAGTAGCAGCAGTACGGCTTTGATAGTTTAGCGGAAGACCGACATTGCGCATTCGACTCGTCATAGCAGCATATGGAATTTTGGGATTCTCTTCCTCTACATCCTCGTCACCCCATGGCTTCTGAAAAACATAGGATGATAAACAATTATATCGACTAGTATAGACGATGATTAGCAGCTCCAAAATTCGGAACATGATAAATGGAAAAAAGAAATAGATTTTGTCGAAAACTCGCCTATCGTTCAAATAACTATGAGTTCTTTTTCATCCCGAGGATGTTTTTGAGGGAAAAATTTTTTACGTCCAACTCAGCGATCCATGAGAATCTGCTTGGCAAATAATTTTATAACTGTAATATGATCCCAACTGCTTTAAGAACTTATTATCACGAGTTGAGTTAAGGCAAGACATATAAATAAGCTAACACGCAAATAGCAGCTTTGTGGTGAAATACGTCGAATGCAAGAGAAAACATTATGTCACAAAGAATATTTTAGAAGAAAATCGGGATTTCGTGAAAATTATTGGAACAGCTTGTAAAAAAAACCCAGTAAATTTTTGTTTCTCGTTTTATCAAACCGATTTTCCAAATCGCAGACCTTTAATTTATCCAGCAAGTGCGGGGTGATGTCTCCTGATAATTCATTTTTCCCTGTTGGTGGAGTGGAGGCGGCTTCTGGCTGCTTGAACGTCATCTTCACCTTTTCCTGTCGACGAGCCCATTTAGCCATCTCCCGTGCTGTGTCCTGAGCTGATTTCGGCTGAAAAGGGAATAAGTTAACATCGCAGCAATAAATTTAAATCAAGTAGTGCACTAAATCGGTAAAAACACAGACAAACCACACCTTATTTGAGTCTTCTGACTCCTCTTTCCTTCGCCTCTTCTTGGACTTCAGCTCTGATGATTCCTCGTCTCTTTCATTGACTTTAGCAGTTCCACCGACTGGAATAGTACCGGATTGTTGCATAGCTTCGCCAATTATCTGCACTTCGGGATCCTCGTCTTGTATGCTCGAAGAGAAAAGCTGCTAAAAATTCCATTCAATGAATTAGCCAAAGTATTTGACCAAGGATAGCACTAGAATCAGGTGTGGACGTGTTTGTGTGTTTCTAATCACTACCAAAAGTTATAACCACTATCATCCGATTTTATAATGAGAAAGCCAACAGATCCACAAACAAGACAGACTAATGTTTTCTGGTGATCTCGAAAATGTCAACTTTTAGTCTTTAGTAATAACTGTCATACTGAACACCACCACTTCCTTCCCCCTCCAAGACTAATTTCTTAAGAACGGTATAAAACAGGGGTTTAAATTGAAGATGTACTTAGGTAGACACCGAAAACCATTAATTTCGAACGCTTAGGGTGATGGACAACACGATAATCGACTATAAACTAAAAAAATTAATTACATCGTGGCTGGAAAAGCAATACCACTTTTTAAAAATCCGTCTGCCTATTGGATTCCCTTTATTAAGGTGCTTTACCCTTAGAAATACCCAAACCCACGAGTCAAAAAAAGACAAAACAAAACCAATGGGAATCAAAAAAGAAAACCTAACGTTCTTCATGTGGACTTTTTTTGATCAACCTTTCATTTATGAGAAAGTCTTGGGTTTCGATCGTGTTTTGACAGAATTTTCCGATTTTGAATGCAACTTTCTGTATATCATCGGCCTAAAGTGATATAAGTAATTTTTTGGGATTAAGTTTACTGTAGGGGGAGTGGGCTGAAGCGCAACAGTGTCATAGTTAAAGAAAAACAACATGTTTGGAAAGGATCACAATTAACGCAATTTTATTTGAAAAATTTTAAGAAATGAAAATAATGTCATCATCACTATCTTCCAGGCCAACATTTGTCATCTTATAAGCACTAAGCACAGGCGACGGAGAAGATGAAAGTTCTCTCAGTACACCTTCTGGCTCTTTTTCGTGCCCAGATTCTGTTGCTTTTTGGGGTGGGACATGTGGCGGATCGAGTTCATCTGACACTTCTTCCACAATGGAGGCGAGTGTGTGGAGAACTGCTTTGGCATCTTCTTCACCTCCTGAAACGAAAACAGCTTTTTCAAACCATTTAAAGTCGATGTTATGGAAAAGACCTGCATGGAAATCTCAAAGCCAGTGCAACGCTTACCTTCGAGCTCGGCATGCACGCCATTCTCCTCATCTGCAATAACCAGAGTGGGGTCCACATCCTCATCCTCGTCGTCTGCGGTTTCCTCCAGCAGAACCATTTCTTCGTCCTCGTCTTGGATGACAAGCACCACGTCATCATCAGAGTCGACAGTCTCTTCATCATGTTTGGCTTCCCCTTTTCCATTATCCTCATCATCGTCGTCCAGTGTGATCACATCCATTGTGCCCTTTTGACCAGGTTGCAATTCAGCAGTCGGCTTTAGCTTGTAGCTCCCACCGTGTTCTTTCACCAAAGCTCTATAGGCACTGACTAGTTGCAGCATTTTGGAGTAGTGCTCTCGGTTGACACTCTCTGCAGCACAATCAGTGCTTTTGTGGCCGAGTTGAGCACATTTGGAACAGAGTACCAGATCTTTTTGGGTGACTCTTTTCTTGGGGCAAAGAGACTCCAGCTGCAGTTTGACAGGATCCACGCCAGCATTCTCAATAGAATCCATAACATCAAAGAGGGCGAACTTTTTGGAGAAATCAATCAAGTTCTCATCCATCAAATGAAAGAAGAAACGCTTAGAAAAGTCATTCACCAACTTGCGAATGTTTTTGGAAGTGACGGAATCCACCGCCTTACCAGAACACTCAGATTTGGTGTGGCCAAGCTTGAAAAATAACAAGGTTATATCGCAGACAAATGCACAAAAAATAAAAAGCACCATTGAGCACTTGTCACACAATACTCTCAAATGGTCCTTGGTGATTTTGCCATGAGGGGCAAGAGCACGCAGGCGTTTGATCAACATGTCTTTGCGCTCACATTTATAAGATTCAGCCTACAAATAAAAGATGGAAAAAAGCAATTGCAATAATCCAACAGTCAGCAATTCTAGTTATGTAAGCGGCATAATGCGCTGATTTTGTTAATTTTTCAAACAAATTTGGAGATATGAGCACAAATAGAGACATGGCCATTAAATGTCTATGCCAATTTTTTCGTCCTTTCGTTACACCAGTTATGACTAGCCGAGAAAACGCACCATTCCTTCCGCTCTCTTCATTTTTCAACACCAATTTTGCTTAAAAAATGGCCACTGACATAAAATGTACCCAGCTCATTAACAGGTACGGTCAAAAAACCACAGGAGAGGTAAGAAATGAGTTTCATTATATGGAGGGCAGGGTCATATGGGAGGAGGTAGATATATTGGGTAGGCAACTTATTATCAGCAGACTTAAATCCACGGTCTTCTAACGCTTATTCGTAGTCCTTCCTTCCTTTGTATCCTTTTCTCTACACTCAATGCGGATGTTTACGCAGCGCAATTGGAACGATTGAAAAATGCAACTGCAGTCAAAGGTTCACGAAAGAAAAACCAAATGACTTTCCACCAGGAGCACCCACTCTGATGCTGCCATAAAAGCTAAGATTGAGAACTGCTCGAACAGCCTCCCTAGAGCTCAGATGCTACTGCAACAGACTACCACACAAAACGCTCTTTAAAGAATTTTCTCAAAAGGAGAGGAGGAGTTCGACGATATTGTGGATGCGCCAAAGAAGGAATTGCTTCCACGATCCTTGCTTTCTTTGCTCGTGGCACCGAAACAAAATTCACATTGTCAAAATCCGCTGATAATAAGTTGCCAACCCAAGAATATTCAAAATCAAGTATTAATAAATGCCGAAAAAACGAATAGTCGATTCCATACGACTATTTGTTTGACAGTCGACAACATCTGTGTGAGGTAAAAGACGAGAGAAGAGGAACCAAAAATTGATGGACCCACATTGGAGTTGAACTTGAGAGGCTGTGCATTCATGCAAGCACGACTAGAAAAAGAAACGAAACGAACATACGGCAAAACGAAACTGTCAACGATTTCGATAAAAAAATTCTAAAATACTACCAACATAAAAAGAATTGCTGACCAACAATGACACAATTCTAAAAAGCTAATTGCACTCAAACCTGCTTTTTCAAGTCCTGTTTCATTATTTGCTCCTTGGCCAGGCGCTCTTTGGCACGAGCTATTATCTGCTGCAGATGGTCGTCACTGATACGCTTAAAGCGACAAGAGAACTGCTGGTGATTGCGCCCACCGCAGTTGAAGCAAATATTCAGAGCTTTCAAATCTCCCTGCTCTTTTTGAATTAATGTGGATTTCTTCTGCTTATCTTCTGGACCAAATCGACTACTTGGGTGCTGCTGTTGTTTTAGCTGACAAGAGCCGTCAAAGGTGCCGTTGCCTTTTTTTTGAAGCTCCAACTGGATACCTCTGTTATTGCCAGCTTGGTTAGCAATTGCAGTCTTGTTGGTGAAGTTACCAATGTATTGGCCGAAACCAGTTTGCATAGGCAAATTGTTGGCCTGAATACGATTCTCCAACATTCGAGACATGCTCCAATGGGTCTCATTATTGGGGAAATTGACGGCTGAAGCGGGTTTGCTCCAACCAGAAAAACCAACTTGACTGCTGACTGCTTGTAGAGGCATTCCCAATAACACATCAGGAGGAGGACGAGACAAGCAGACAGAAGGAGGGGGAACAGGGAAAGAAGCCATTGGTGGAGGAAGCATTCGTACAATGCGTGAATCTCTCTCCAAAGAAACAGAGAGCGAAGATGGCTGGCGCCACTGCTCATTTGGCTGCTGTCGGTCAGCAGCAGCTCGCCAACTATTATTGTTGGACACTCTCTTGAGTGGAGAATCAAAAGAAGTATCATGGCAAATTTCCATGGGACTGAATTGGCCACTACTGCCAAAAATGTTGCTCTTGTGAACCTGTTGGCTAATCAAATGACTTTCATCATCAAATCTACGGGGAGATGGCGGAATAGGCGGGTTCTTAAAAGATGGAGCAGAAACCTGTTGTTGGCGTAGAGAACCACTACCAGAATTGCTGTCACCGGTTCCAAGCTGACCTTTAAGCGCTTCCATTAACCTTGAATTCTGCTCGAGAGCTGCCTTGAGGGCATCAGCGATTGCACCTTTCTAAAACAAGATATGTCACAGGATGCAAAAGGATTGTAGTTTTTCGCAAGCATTTATTTTAAATTTAGAAATTTGAACGCAAATGCAAAAACTTGTCATTGGTGTTTTAAACTCTGAAGTAATCTACAATTGACTATGAGAAACACAAAAATTGTTTTATAGCAAAGAAGGAAATTCAAAAAGAACGACAAAAATAATTAGACAGCCGCGAACATTCACCATATTTTAGCGGGATGAAAAAGTTTAATGAAAGTGGTTTTTCGAATCTGATTTACTTCTTTTTACATGTGATTTACTTTATTTAGGTTAACTTTTTTAATACTCTGAGAGTGTTATTAGCACATTATTTGAGCTTTGCGATTCTGACTCCCAACCTATTATCAGCAGCCTCGATTACATTAAACCAAAGTTTTTAGGCAATTGAAGATTAGTAAGGCAAATGACAGTAGGTTAGAAAATAGTCGCAGAACTCCAAGGTAACGTATTTTCTCCAACAAAAGCACATGCTTTAATGCGCTCTTCAACCTTTAAGTGTATCTCAAGGTATACATCTCACATAAAATTTTCCCGCAAATATAAGCAATAAGTTTTCTCAACTACCTTTAGGCCCTACTGATTCCACTATTTTGATTTTAGTTCAGGCGTGATATGGTATCTGGTTCTCTTTACAGGTAGACTCAGCACGCTGTAAGAACATTTTGGTATTATCTCAAAAACTCAATTTTTGCTTGGTCCCCTGCAATTTGGTCTGCTTTACCCCATACAGTCGAGCCTCGGTATAACGGCACTTGTCACAACCGAGTCATACACCATGCCCGAATTCAAACTAGCAGGGGGTTGACACAGCTCAACCCTCGTTTCGGGATCTCTTAGATAGAATCTACACCTACAACTTCACCAACGAGTCTAATACAGTGAAACCTTGACAGTTCTGTACTCATTTATATACTTGCGAATGTGGCATTACAAGTGATTCGCTTTCAAAATTGAATAATTTGATCTCCGATCAATCCGCACCCCGAACACATAATGCAACACTTTTACTCGGACCAATGCAAACTTTTTGGCTTGATTATCTGACACTAAAACTGCATTCAGTGCGTTTATCCCCAAAATTACCCCAAAGATGAGCAACCGTAAGAGCTTTATGCTGAGTTAGGAAATTAATAAGACCGCCATGGAAGCCACAAAACGCAAAAAGTAGCTCGGCTTTTCCTGTTAATTTTTTTGCAGTGGACTAGAAAAGAAAAAGCCTTAAAAAGCGCATTTCAGTGAATTGCTTGCCTCAAGCTAATATATAAAGTTTCGACTAAACAACACCTTTTGATTATCTACACTCATGGGTCTACGCTAAGGTCCGTAGGTTCCCTTAGAGATGTGGTATATGTATGACCGCAATAAAAACATTCCCAACCTCAGAAGTGGAAGAAGAGATAGCCGGATCAGAAGAAGCCAACGCAGGAGGCGCGCTAATAACTGCAGAATTTCTGATCTTTTGGTCGTCCTTTTCTTCCTGTTGCAGGCGCTTCTTTAATTCCAGGTCGCCACCTTCACACGGAATGTAAGTGCTGTACTTGCTGCTCCAGAACATCCACTGGTTGGTCTTAGAATTGTAGTAGTACTCTGTTTTAGGATCGTAATAGAAGGCGGTATCCGGATCATAGAAGTAGCCGGACACGGGCTCCAATTGAAAGGTTTTCTGATTGGGAGTTGCTGAAAGGATGACCGTACACCTCAAAAATCGGATTTCTCTCATAACCACTTACGATATGACTGAAGATAGCCAAAAGGTGTCGAAATACTTTGTCGAGTTGGATTCCCATCGTGATGCTGCTGAAAAGAAACATTCTGCCGACCCATCTGGACCATTTGCATAGCATTTTGAGCGAGCTGGGCAGCCGAATTGATAGGATCTGCAAAAAATATCATTAAAAACTTTAACTGGTTTGCTTGCAATAGGCATCTGAGTGGTTTGACCTTTTTCAGCGTAATATTAGCGGCAACTTTATTTGAAATGCGTTTCCTTGGCAATGCCTTCTTCGGATATTGTACTAGATGACTTATTAGTACTCAAATGGATGTCCATACTTTTGCCTGGACTTTGAGTGGTGGCCTGCACATCAAAATTTAAACAATAAACATGTTCATCCGCAAGTGTGGAACGTTCTAATAAGCATTTCGAGTATTTTTACGGTCTCCAAAATAATTTAAGACCATTAAATAGACCTTAAGAATAACCACGAAATTGTATCTGAAAAATTCTCTCCCCTTAGAGGGTCTCCCTAATGTCCTCACATTTAACACAAATACGACATTTTTCACTGATCTTCTAAAACCTATGTACCAAATATAGTGAAATATTTCCATTTGCGATTTAGTTGAGCACAAAGTTAGCAAAACTGCGGGTTTTTCATTGTCAATTTTAACCGTGGCTATTTTACAGCAAAAAATATAAAATGACAATCACACTCCGCGTGAACGGAGTAGAGAGCATAAAAAACGATGGTGACTGTAACATTATCAGCAGGGCATAAAAATTCTCACCTTGATGGATATTGACACTGGTAATGCCACTTTGACTCTTCAAGATGCTGACATTATCCATTATAAGTATCTGGTTTAGCGACTGACGGGAAAAAGTGACAATGACTGAAAGAAGACTTTATTAAACAATTTCGCTTTAATAAGAAACTCTAAATTTTGAACCTGCACAGTTGTCCACATAAGGAACCACTTTGTTGAATGTGTTGAGCGCATGAATGGCATCCTCCATCGACTTCATTTGAAGAAGAGCATAGCTTTTGGACGGAGCAATTTGCATTCTTTGAATCACATGACCAGTGTACTGGCTAATAGCTCTGCGTACACTCTCCTCCGTAGCTGAAGCTGGCAATTCACGAATGAGCAAAGCTAAAAGCAAACAGCTGATTATTATGCTAAACGTCAAATTCAAACTAACTATCACACGGAGTCACACCAACTAGGGCAAAGCCCTTGGCTTCGAGAGCTTCGGAATCTTGTCGTGACGTTCCACACTTGAAGCAGCTGCTCCTCCTGTTGAAGTTGTTGATCGTGCACTGCAAATAAATTGCATAAGTAATCCGAAGATTTCAAATAAAATATCGAAAATCTTGAAAGCTTTTTCGATCTAACCCTATAATGAACCGAGTGCACGAAGATGAGCTGATCAATGGAAAATTAAGATCCTGGCTAGAAAAAAATTCAAACAAAGTAAATTTTCAATAATAACTGTCAGTAACTAGCCAGTCCTCAATGTGCAGCAATCCAAATACCCAAAAAGGGCACTGGAAAATCTTTGAAGATAAGATTTGACGAATTTAAACTGTATACACGTGTTGCAGAAAAATACCTTCGAGCAGGTCCAGTCCGAGCTAGGCGTAGCAGCAGTTGTTGCCCTTTCCCTCCTTTCCGAATCTACTTCACGTGAGAATTCTAGTTTAACCATGTAGCCATCATCAAAGACCAAGTGACCCTGAAATAAAAAAAGAGTTGAGTGACACCGAAAGTATAGTCTCTTGCCTTGTTGTAGTTTATCCATGCCTGAGCTTGGACAGAATCGCTGAACTCGACGAAACCAAACACTCGCACTGACCCCGAATCAGTTGCCTTGCGGACAACCCGGATGTCTATGGGATGGAAACCCTGCTTGGCAATCATTATGTTGATCTAGAAATTAAAAAATTGACTTTTACAGGCCCAGATGAAAAATTGCACTTTTCCCCTAATTTCCTCACTAAATTGCACCTTCCCCCAAACCCCACAACTTTTAGTGGTAATTGAAGTAGGTTGCGTTTAAACGTTTCTCAGAAGGTGTTTTAGGATAAGAACGACAAAACGACTGGGTTCGATAACTAAAAAAGTTGTCAGAATCTGCAAGAGAACGCGAAAAACTCCCTCTCGAATATGAGGTTAACTATTATGGGTGTCTCTTCGGCTACACCGGTCGTCGCTTTTCATTCACAAAGTTATTGTGTAAGTTAAAATGCATGCCGGACTCTTCGATAAAACAAATTGGATTTCGCATCCAAAAGTTTAAGCCTAAAAGATCGGAAAAGGCAGCGCCAGGAAAATAATTAACTGGGATTGGATCATTCCTTGCAGCTTCATATATTTACCGAGCTAACTTCACATTATGAGGCCACAAAAATATACCCTGGCAGGGCCTGTAAGAGAAAAAATAAAAGTTCTACTTATCACACTTTTCTTGTAATTGATCAAAAGGCGACCAAGAAACTCTTTCAATATAAAAAGTCAACAGACACTCGGGTAAAATTTAAAAGAATAATTATTAACGTACCATGTCTCTATCCGTGTTGACTGGCAAGGAGATCAAGATTACTTTGGGACTGACTGGCCCACTTTCCACTGGTGAACGGCGACTCGTAGGACGCTAAAAAAATTAAATTTGTATTTGACCAAGTTGACAGAAAAAACAATTTATCTAACCGGGCTTCGAGCATAGCGCGGAGAGCGAGAACGACGTCTGGTCGATCTCTCACGGCTTCTGCTGCGACTTCGGGAACGGCGTCTTCGATGGCGACTGGGTGAACGGGACTTGGAACGAGAGCGGCGAGAGGAGCGGTCTAAAAACAGCCAAAATTATCTGGTCGTGAGGACAGAAAAAGGAAACCATTTACCTGAACGGTAGTTTCTCTCTGGAGTTCGGGATCGATTTCTGGAACTGCTGCTTTTTTCCATGACCCGCCTGAAAAATAAAATTATAACCACGAACAAGGGAAATTGACAAAACGTGGCTTACCACATGTCCGGATCACTACGCTTATCCACCTGCCCATAACTGTTGGAATTAGGATGGATGAGTTGAGAAGAAGATGAAGTGTGCTGCTTGAAGACCTGGCTATATTCATTTGGATTCGCAACGCCGGATGCAGCCACATTGTACATCGGTTGATAATTCGATCCGTAGTTGTAACTCATCATCAAGCTGGAACATATAGTATATTTTGATCATAAATTCTCCATCGCAGTTAAGATGGGGGAAACCTCTTCTGTGGCAGCAGAAACACTTCTTTTTGGCGCAAAAATATTTTTTCTGTGCAGATTTATTTCTTTGATTTTGTTTTCTCACTTGCTTGAATCCTTATTATAGTCTTATTTTTTACATGCCTTTTTACAGGCATGTTCTATTTTCAGCAAGCTACAATTTGCCAGTGAAAGCGTGCAAAATATTCTATAATTTTCCATTATTCCATGCTCCTACTGAGTCATGAAGAAAATCAGACAAGTGAGAAGACGAAGTAAAAAATAAAACTGCCCCAGAAAAAAGTATTTCTGCGCCAAAAACGGGTAAAATAACAACTCGTTCCTATTTTAATTCCGCATAAACTGCAATCAGGGGGCACTGTGATTTCTTTGCGAGCGAAGCAAGCAACACCCTCTCAAACCATGTGCCCCCAGGTTTTTCATCGGGACTACAACATATTTTCCAAACATTTTTTAACTTTCTCACTCTATGGATGGAGTACTACCAAAAAGAAACCTCCACGAAGTGTTGGAATACGGTGGTGTCTCAAAAATAGCCATTTTGAGGGCTTTGAAGAACTAAAAAAGAAGAATGAAGAATGGATGAGCGATAGGAACGATTTGATAGACGTCCGCCAAAAAGACGTGTTTCTGCTACCACAGAAACTGTTTGCCCGTTAAAATGAGAGAAAATTCAGATGAAAGTTGTCATCCATATTGTTAGGGTTGGCGGCGCGCCGAGCTACACCGGCAGCCAGAATTTAAAGACCATAAAAAACGAGTGGCATCAGTAAAAACGAAAAAGTACACAATATTGAAGCTAAATGCCAGCCGACTCGATACAAAAACTGACTCGATACACTGACGACTCAATACACCTACTCTATACATTGACTACTCGATACACTGACAACTCGACATACTTTTTATTTCTTCAAAAAAACATAAATTTCAAACACACAAATTCAGCATTCAATTATCTTCAATAGTAAAGGTTTCTAAGTGACTCGAATATAATATTGGCAATTTGGAAATTCTAGGCTGCCTTCTTCATTGGCAAGCGAAGAAATGCCTTGGGTGCAGTAGTATGTGTGGGTGTTGCTCGCTTTTCTCGCAAAGACAGCAAAATGCCCCCTGTTTGCAATGGATAAGGGGGGTTGGATTATCTAAATATTCGATCAAGTCGAATATTTGATGAAATTTTGAAACTCCTCCCTGCGACACAAAATAGAATAAAATAGTGTATCGAGTTGGTGTGTTGAGTCTTCAGTGTAACGTTAATTAATAGTGTTAAAAGAGTGGACGGCCAAAAAACTGAGCCATGCATGCTACTTGCTTTTTAACACTAGAAATCGTTTATCTGCTTGCGCATATAACAGGTGTATCGAGTCAGTTTTTGTATCGAGTTCTCCGTATCCCATTGAAGCTTGGGAGACCAAGGCATTTTGTGGGACCTCCGAAAACGCTGAAAACCCCCTAAAATCAAGAATTTTTTGAACACTTCTTGACAATACTGGCCCGATTTTTGTCTCAATCTTGGCGCAATTGGCGATCGGGAAGAGTCGTTGGCAATTCGTCCAAAAACCAATCGCACGCCTTTAAATTTAAAAAATGGAGAGCAATTGTACGAAGAATTTTTGCTAATAAACCCTGAGTTCGAGATTGCACACCTTCAAATGTAGCTATAACGAAAAGAATTTTTGGTCCTAACCCAGGAAAAACGGCTTTTGATCTTGGTCTCCTTCGTCTTTTTTAAAAAGATTTTATTTTACGACACTTCGTCTATTAAACGTTTTGTATAACGACTGGTGGCTCAGACAAATGCTGAGACTGAAACTATTTTGGCATTGTAAAGTCTCAGTGACTGTTTCGATGTTTGTCTGAACCACGAACAATTTTATGCAGAGTCTGTTAAGACAATAAAGTTAATTGGTTATGCAAGTTAAAAATAACAACCAAACAAACGGCTGTACCCCAAAATTTAAGCATCAATATGTTAAGCGGACATTTGTAAAGCAAATCTAAACTAGCCAGAACAACGAATTCAGGACTCGCTATTCTCTGACTGTGTTTTTGTTCAGAAGAAGTATTGCAAATTTTATCATTTCATTATTTAGTTCACCTGAATTAGGTGATGAATTTCGACAATGATTTCTTTGTCAAAGGTTCGCTTAACAAATGTACCAATTAACAAACTACCGCTTAAATTTCGAGGTACAGCCAAAAGAATAAGTGGACCAATAATATGAGGTAGATTCAGTAAATGTCAAAATAGAGAGAAAATCCACCGTGGATGCCAACCATGCTAAAGTGGCAATTTCTCTTAGAAACCAGCAAGGAAATTTTGTAAACTAACGTTTTCACTGCTCGTGGGAAAAATCTTATCGGTGTATCAAAAGATACCGTAGCTGTTGACAAGAAAATGCGGGATTTCAAACCTGCTCAAACAAATTCTTGTTTCTGTGTTGCTTCACTCTTTATCTGTATGCAGTCACTGCAGTGATGGAATTTACATTGAGGTTGATTTGAAGTGATTTCGTTACAGCGATACCGAACTCATTCTACAAAATGTACAACCTTCACTAAACTCTGGCTCAGAATAAGCAGCAGATATATACTAAAACCTTGCTTGAGAAATACGGTCGTTATGCCAAACTGTCTTCCATAAAATCCGGTAACGTTATTTTGAAATCAAAAATTGTGTTTTTTGATATTTTTGCAGATTTGAGTTTTCACTAGATCTGGTTGCAAAAAGATTTTAGGCGAAAATATTGCAACTTCCATTTTGAAAATGTTACATATTGCATTGCTTAGCAATTCTCAAATATTGCTCTCATTTTTCAAAAAAAGTTTGTGCCTTGTTTTTTGTCATTCTTCATTTTTCGTTCCTGAATATGTGACACCATTAGTTTAGGTATTTCAGAATGAGTCTACTCTAGGGTTGGACGATGGCTAATTAGCCGGAGTAATTAGCCGACGACAAGATTTTGGGTGCTCTGGCAATTCGTCTAAAATGCAATACGTTCAAAAGGCACTTCGTCCAAATTTAATTTAGTCGAAATTTTTGTTGACAATTTGCATTGCATCACTTGGAACAAACTAACAAAAGAATTTTTGTTAAAAAAGAGAGGAAAAGCACGATAATGCAAGTTGCTAAAAAAATTTCGGCGCTGGAAAAAAGGAAGATGTTGAACATAGTTTTGAATACTGGGGCCCACCGCATATAGAAA
>JAKMXJ010069519.1:0-11837 GCA_029339935.1 Anguina tritici | reverse complement strand
TGTTTAATCGAATTAAATCACATAGTTTTATCTATTTAATTCAATTAATTAGATCAAATCAAAAAGCACTTTTGTTTCGATTTGATTAATCAAATGAAAACAAATGGTTTTGCAATTTCATTTGTTTAATCAAATCTAATTAAATAAATTACATTTTATGGTTCGATTTGATTAATCAAATCGAACCAGAAACTATCAGAAGCGCTTGTTGAATTAAAAGGGGCGTGGATAAAGTTAAAAAATAAATCAAATCTTGAAGGATGGGTGTTCTTGGAACCTTCAAGGAGGCGAACAAAAATAGTCATTCCGGGCAAGAACCGATTCGTGGGACAGGGTAGCGACGGTAATTAAAGCGGGAAGCTCAATCAGAGGGAAGAGGGAACACAACCAGAACAAACAGGATTATTGCAAGCAAATGTCTGACCAAGTCTGTAAGCACACCACGGGCCATTCTGAAACAGACATTTTTGATAAACACAAATCAGGAACACAAATATAGAAAAACAAAGATATGATGACAGTTGTAAAAATCGGCGACTTAATGGGATGGGATCCATCAAGGGAACGGCACAAGCTGTATACCACAATAAAAAAAGGAAGCAATACGGTGGAAGCCGTGTATAGCGCCACTTCTAGATAAAGCCACCCTCTGTATAACGCCACCTAGAGGAGGTTTTGATTGAGCTGGATACAGAAACTCTCTCTGTACCGTTACCTCTGTATAACGCCATCTTGTAGACGGTCCTTAGGGAGAGAGGGATTCGACCGTAGCACCATCGTGGTCCCCCTGTGGATTTTTTGAACATCTAGGACGATTATTTTTTTACTTCTTTGCTTTATTTTTGTGACAGGATACCCATTCCATAATATTTGTAGGGCGGACGCCCTATCTTCCAAAATTTCGCTCTAGGAAAGCTTTTAGGAGTAGGGCGGAAATGTAAAAGAAGGGTTTGGCCATTTGCTCATGACTAAAACGTCAGAATTCTAAAAGGAAAGATTTATTCCGGTGTTTTATTATCCTTCCATAAAAGTATATGTTTGAACGCCATTTAAAGCGTCTTATTCTCAGAAAAAATTGTTCGGGCAACAAGGGGACCAAGATGTAGCATTCGGTCGATGTTTGGCCAATTGGACAACTCTAGGCGAAACTTTGGTCATTTTCAAAATAAATATATTGAACATGGCGAAACATTAACCAAAAATGAAACTTTTCAGCTTTTAGACCCCTTAGTCGCCGATTTCTACAGTTGTTTTACATGTGTTCGATTTTTGGTGTTCCTCTCTTTCTAACTTAGTTTAATCAAAAGTTCTGTTTCAGAATAGCTTGCGCTGCGCTAACACGCTTGACCAGAAATTCGCTCTGACTCGTAGTCGTATGTCTTTATCTTTCCCTGTCATCTTTGTCAAAATTTATCAGTGAGGTAAGCCTCAAATCATGGTTACATTTCAATGGTTTGCTTTCGTTAGCCTATTTGATTCTCCGTTGGTCCGTGAACACTAGTCTTCAGCCGAATTTTTTCCTATTATTATTTGCATCTCAAACCTACCATAAAACATTCATTTAGATCAGTGGAACACCGAGTCTCACAAGTACGAGAACATAGGGTATGGCAAGTGGAAGCTTGTGGTTGAAGCCGGCCCAGACAAGTCTTGTGCCATTGCTCACAACTCCATTCTCAAGGTATTTATTTTACACCCTTTTCTAATTCCATAATCTAAATTTCGCTATTCAAACAGGTAGCATTGAAGAAGAATGGGGTCTACCAGCACAAACTCTCGCCCTGGGCCCACTATGTGACCTGTGCAAAGGACAGTGTGGTCTTCCATCAGGTGACGTAAACTGCTATTTTACATGAATCGCAGTAGTAACTGTGCCTATAATTCAGCAATTCTACAACCCCCCACACAAGTACATACTCAAGGAGAGGAAACCAAAGAAGCCCGAGTCCATGCGGATCTACGAGGCTCATGTCGGCATCAGCAGCCAGGAGGGCAAGATTAACTCATACCGCGAGTTTGCCGACAACATCATTCCTCGCATCCACAAACAGGGTGGGTTGGACTTTTTAGTGGATATTCAAGCCATCGTAACTACATCCAAACTTCTTCAGGTTACAACTCCATCCAGTTGATGGCAGTGATGGAGCATGCCTACTATGCTTCCTTTGGCTACCAGGTCACTAGCTTCTTTGCTGCTTCCAGTCGTTGCGGTCCTCCAGGCACACTATTTGACAATAACAATTAATATTTTCTCACAAATATGATTTTTAGATGATTTGAAGTACTTGGTGGACAAAGCACATGCCCTGGGAATCTTCATTCTGCTAGATGTGGTCCACTCTCATGCCTCCAAAAATGTGGCTGATGGCTTGAATTTATGGGACGGCACCTGTGCTGGCTACTTCCACGACAATGCCCGAGGCTACCACACCCTCTGGGACTCAAGGCTCTTCAACTATAGCCAGTAAGCAGGGTTTGTGAATGCAGTATAGTCATGGTAATAGACTTGACCCCCATCCCGAACTTAAGCTTAGCTCCTAGGCTTAGGCAGAGTAGGCCGACCCCGGCTAGGCTCGCTTGACCTTAGAAAGAATAAAATGGTCACGATATTGATATTTTAACGAATCGATAGTCAGGAATCCAAATTATCACGAACTGATAGCCGTCCCTTAGGAGACGTTTAAACACGATTCACAGGTAAACATGAAATATCCCCCCCCCCCAGTGCATAAGTGCCAAATACGATATATTGTTTCCGTAGAAGACGTTAAAAACAGGACGTAATTTTGGGCAGGGTAGCATCTAATACCGACCTAATTAGCTGGCTCAACAACTTTCGGGAGCTTACTTGGACGGGCTAGATACACCAGAGTGTCTGGTTTTGGTAAACAAAAAAGAAAGTTTAGTCTATGAAAACTGTAGGCTTTTATGGCATGTTAGACCATTTATGTTAGACATTTATAATGGCATGCCATAGCTTTCCGAAATCTTATTTTTCCCATCTGTACACATTGCTTAAGGGTTTAAGAGTCCGGAAATATGAAATATTAAAGACTCAAAACCAAGTTTTGATCTCTACAAACCATGTACAGCGTACCGTATTTCCTCCAATAGGGCGACCCTTAATTCAAAAAATGTGTTTTTGATATTACCTTTTTGAGATACTTGTTGTTGGTGAGTCCTAAGCATGGTTTATACTAAAATCTAGCTGAGAATCTGAGTTACATTTTGGCATAAACCATGCTTAGGACTCACCAACAAAAGAGATCTCAAAAAGGTAATATCACAAACACGTTTTTTGAATGAAGGGCCACCCTATTAGAGCAAATACGGTAATTGACTGATTCCCCAGGTATCAAAGTTTAAAATTTCCAAAAAAGTGGAGGTTTATAGATTTGATATTTTATTCCTTTGAAGCCGGATTTTTTAATTAACGAGGAAACAATTATGCTCCACCCAAATTCTTGAGTTTGCAGGATTGAGACACAGCGCTTCCTGTTGTCCAACCTTCGGTGGTGGGTGGAGGAGTACGGCTTTGACGGGTTTCGCTTCGATGGAGTCACCTCAATGCTCTACCATTCTCATGGAATGAGTAAGTCCCTCCTTTCTTGTCCCAAGTGTAACATTCAAACATGCAGACGACGCCTGGAACAGCTACGAGGACTACTTTGGCCTGAACGCAGACACAGAGTCCATAGTGTACATGATGCTGGCCAACCACATGCTCCACAAGTACTACCCCAGCGTGGTGACTATAGCTGAAGAGGTGAGTGGCATGCCTGCCATCTGTCGGCCGGTAGAGGAGGGTGGTCAGGGCTTCGACTACAGATTGGCCATGGCCATCCCTGACCTTTGGATCAAGATACTTAAACACACTCAGGACGAAGACTGGGACATTGAGAGCATTGTCCGCACACTGGAGAACCGGAGGTGAGGAGGTGTTTAGAGTCTTTTAGAGGCTAGTCACAAGTAAAAAAATTTAACCCTCTACAGATATGGTGAGAAGCATGTGGCCTATGCGGAGTCACACGACCAAGCCTTGGTGGGCGACAAGACCATTGCCTTCTGGCTGATGGACAAAGGTAGTAGTCAATAATATAGACATTTGTGCGCTGAACAGTTTTGTTGTAGAAATGTACGACTTCATGTCGGAAGCCAGTCCTCTGACCTCGATCATAGACAGAGGCATTGCCCTCCACAAGCTCATCCGACTGATCACATATGGTTTGGGGGGAGAGGCTTGGCTCAATTTTATTGGTTGATTTCCCTTATATTGTACCTTTTGAACACTTTCAATTGATAATTTCATTTGCAGGCAATGAATTCGGCCACCCCGAGTGGCTGGATTTCCCTCGAGTGGGCAACAAGGAGTCCTTCCACTACTGTCGACGCCAATGGAACTTGACTGACGACGAGATGCTACGCTACAAGTTCCTCAACAACTGGGACAGAGAGATGAACCAGGTGGAAGAGAAGCACCGCTTCCTCAGCAGAGGACCAGCCTATGTGTCTTGGAAACATGGACAGGACAAGGTGGTCGCTTTCGACAGGGCAGGGCTGGTCTTCATCATCAACTTCCACCCCACTCAGAGTTTCCCTGGCTATAAAGTGGGGGTGGATGTGCCTGGAGTGTGAGTTTTATTCTGTAAAAACAGTCAATATCAAGTTAAAAAGGCACATGCAGTTATTAGGAATTGGATTGGAGTATACTTAAAGCCTGCGACTTTTGGTCAAGAAGGGTCAATTTTTGCTAATTTTTCAGCTACAAGATGGCACTGAACAGTGACGATCCCAAGTTTGGAGGCCACAACCGCCTAGACCCCCAGCAGAAGTTCCACACCTTCCCTGAGGGCTATGGTGGCAGAGGCAACCATGTGGCTGTTTATATCCCCTCTAGAGTGGCCATTGTGCTGGAGAAAGTGGATGGCTAAACAGTGCCGAAATCATCCTCTTTTACTACTTCTGTTGTTGTTGCGCCATATACACCCTCTCTTTCGTCCAAAAACAAAGTCAAACAATTGTCTCTTATGTTTAGATTCATACTTCAGCTATGTATTAGGAAGGAGCATTTATAGTATGAAAAAGTAGATATGATTTATTTGTTCAAATCTAATAAATAACAGTTACTCTAAAAGCTTTGCACAATTTCAACGCGATCGCAAAACTGGAGACCTTTTCTGAGAGCTCTACTGCACGCTTTTTACAGAGCTCACAAACATAAGTAAAGAGAAAGTTTCGGGCCACCTGAAATGATGAGGGAGGGGGACTAATTAGAGCGGGGGCAATAATTAGACGAAATACGGTAGATTAAAGTGCATAAACTGGTAAAATATCAACTCGCGGTACCTTTTTGCCTGAAAACTCACCCTGGTACAAAAATGTCTTCCAGAATCTAAATCTGTTGAGATCAGGTCAAAATAAAATCCTTGTGTTGAGATATGCTACGAATCTTCTGAGGGCACCAATTAAAATAGTCATATCTCAGCATTCAGGGTTTATTTTGACCTAATCTCAACGGATTTCGATTCGGGAAGACATTTTGGTATCATTGTGAGTTTTCACAAACATTTCCCTTAGAGGATGCTGATTTTTCATCAAAAAGTTCAAGGTTAGGCAAAAGAGTACCGCTAGTTTAGTATAATTGTCCTTATAGATCTTGCACAAGAAGCAAAGACATTCCCTCTTCACATCAATAATGGCAACGTTGTTGCTTTGACTCTTCGACTCCCAATTCACTGAGCATTTTCCCTGATAATCTCAAAATTTGCAGGGAAATGATGGCAGGGAAATGACGCACGCATAAGATGAAGTTATGACGTTTCCATTGACTGTCGATTCCATCTACGGTAAGACTAAAAAACATTTTATTTCAGTCATTTGGTCAAATAAACAGGTATCTAGTGAAGCTTTTATTTGGGCCAGAGAGATGCCGGATGTAAAGCTGAAAGGCATGAAATCATTAATACGGCAGATAACTTCTTCTTTCACCAACGAGTAGATACGAGGCAGTAACCACTCTCTGCTATGCTTACTATTTTTGATGCTTTCATTTGACGAGAGAAGTATTTTGAAAGTATCGGCTTTCACAACAGCCAAAGTCGATTTACCTTAGAAATATTGGTAGAAAGCTAAAGAGTATGGAGGAGTACGGAAATTGAGAGGATTTACAAGAAAATCCTCACCCAAGTGGGTTTTTTTAGGGTTTAAGTGGGGTTTTCATAAGAGTCGCTCAAAGGTTTTTGACAAAATTCTCATCAAATTTTCATTAAAAAATGGTGCTTTAGATCAATCCTGCTATTCACAAAGTGAAAGCATGGAACTATAGTAAGACGTTCGGCTACCGCTTCGATTCGATGTTGGAGAATGAACAGAAGAATCAAATGGCCGTTTGTAACATAGATGACTGTCGAGCTGTGATCGGAAAAGACAATTCCACTGGACTGAGGCTACTTAAATTTATCTTTTGATTATTAAAATAGACTTTTTTGCATATTGCTTTATTTTTAAGACATCATCTGCAGCTACATGAAGAGAAAACTGAGGGTTCACAAGAGGATTTCGTCCAAAGAGTGGCGAAGAATCAACGTGCTATTATTTTTAAGGAAATAAACCTTGCGAAGTTTTTATTGATCATTATCTTTAGTATTTTCCACATCTCTCTCAATTAGCTAAAAGTTCTTTTGGTGGGCAAGGATCCAGTTCAGCCAGTGAGTGAAGTTTCAAGGAATTACGAGGAGTACTGACAAATTTCACTATAAAAAATTGGATTTAAAGAAAATTGCAGGATTAATCCATCTAAGATCATTGTTTCCGAAAAAACTATTTAATCCCTAGCCTGTTCTAAATCAGGCTAGCGCCCGAATCAGTAACAAAACCGATAGGCAAAAGATCCTTGGATTTAATCCGCGGATAGAAATTTGGTAGCAATAATCGAGAATCTGCGGATTTAATCCGCGGATTTTCTCCATAGCAACAATCAAAGAATCCGTAAATTTTTTTACCTAATTTTTACCAAATCCCTAGCCTGGTCAGGATGGCGTGCAACTTTTTTATTTTATTCTATTGAGCTACAATTCTGCTCATAACAAAACTAGGGCTTTAGTTGAACAAAACTTTGGCACGCTGGAAGCGACGCTTCCACAGTTTGCAAAATTGATTGCGCATTGGTTTGGAACACATTCCTAATTATATTGTAGCCGCTGCAGTTCTGCACAACATTACTTGCCTTCTTGGCCGGCCTGATTTTCTAGGAGTAAAAGATCAACTTGTAGATGACTAGCCTGAAACGCTGGGAGCACACGCATATCAAGATAGTGGCAATGTTTAGAGATTGCAAATCGTGAAAAGCTTTTTAATTCAATAAATTTCTCTGTAGTTTTGGGTGCAAAAATAATAATAATAATAATTCGCGTGTCTTATGATCTATGATAATAATTACATCAATAAAATCATTAGGAAGAATAATCTAAAGATAATTTATACAATCAGATCTTATAAAGTCAAACGGTTCTGGAATCAAACGTCATTGTAACCATCCAAAACGACAAAACTAACCCATTTTGGACCACATTTTTAGATCGTAATGCAGCTGTTCTTTGCAACCTTTTGCTATAGAAAAGCCTAATAAGATCTCTCTTTTTTAAGAACTCGATTCGGCTATCACCTGCTCAGACGTAAAGCACTCAAAACAGAAGTATATCAAGAATGTCCAAAGATTCGAAATAGCCGTAACTTTTTTATAGGCCGAATTTTGGAATTTGGTTTTCACAGCTTGCCTAAGATTTTTGTAACACTCTCTCTAGTATATAATGTGAAAACATGATTTTCGCTTGGTCCCCTGTGGTTTTGGCATGAACCACATACCACCCTTAGAATGAGCATGAGCCAACCCATGGAAAGAAATGTTACAGGTTTTCGCAAAACGAGAATCATGTTTTTCACAGTATATACCAAATATAACCACAGGAAAAACACTACTTTCATCTCAGCCGCTTGCTAAAATCGCTTCAAGATGTAGCGTTAAATCACAAGCAGCATGCATTGACTCAAGTATAAAACGAATCTTTATTGCGTAACGACAAAACAATGGCACGACAAATTTCAATTAGCTGAATTCCCTGCTCTCCTGTCGCACATCAGTCATTTAAAGCCTTTTTGATATCGGCAATCATGTCGTTTGGCTGGAATTGAGGGGCATATCTCTCAATTGGGCGTCCCTTCTTGTCGACAAGAAATTTGGTGAAGTTCCACTTGATCGCATCGATGATGGTGCCACCTTGTTCTTTCTTGAGAAACGTGTATAGAGGATCCTCATTTTTGCCATTCACATCGATTTTCGCATAGAGATCAGGCTGGAAGTCAAATTTGTCCTTAATGAAAGCTCGAACCTCTTCCACAGTTCCCGGCTCCTGAAAACACAATGTAATTATAATCCTCTAAATTCCGCAAATCTACCTGGCTAGCGAACTGGTTGCAGGGAACCGCGGCGACAGCAAACCCCTTGTCCTTGTACTTGTCATAGATGTCCTTAAGCTGCGAATAGTTTGTAGTCGCCAGGCCGCACTTAGACGCCTTTTTTGTGTTTTTTGTGGTTAAATATGGTTACAGGTTCGAATTCCGGTGGTGGCGAATAATTTTTTTTAGTGTGAATGCCCCCAAAATATTTTAAATGGGTAAGAAACGCCCTAAAGGCTTCATGAGGGTACCAGGAGTGGTATCCAAGTGGCCATACCCGAATTTTCGGGGAATAAATATCGGCTATTCTATCCAAAATCATGTCCAGAAAACGGGTTGAAACTACAAATAGACCGAATTCTCACGAGTCATCACTCCTGGATGAGGTAACACTTTAGATTCCCCCAAAATAGCTCAACACTTTTTTGACTTTTAGTTAAAATATGTGTAGGTGCATGTGTAGGTGATAGCATTGAAAACACTGGTCCCTCAATTTCTTCGAATTGTTAGAAACCAAAGGGTTTTGGTACCTATTCAGGGGTCGAGAATCACCATTATGAGGCCAGTTGGCTCTGGTGTCAACTCTTGTATGCTAAAGACGACATAAGGTGTTGAGATACTTTCCTAACTAAAAAGTCGATTTTTGGATAAAATAATGACCAAAAATGAACTTTTTGCCTCGGTGTCCCAAGACAAAAACTTCATTTATAGGTAGCATGTTTTTATTGCTGGAACTTGGAAAAAGAATCTATAGTGCATTATTTGTCAAGATATTCTGGAAGATAAGATATTCTCAGTAACCAAAACTATGTTCAAACGATATCCTTTTAGATCTTTTTTGGTGCCCTGCAGACTTGATTTACCTTTGCAAAGGCAAAAAGTCATTTTTGTGAAAATTCTTTTTCAAAATATCTACTTTTTATAAAAGAAAGTGTCTCAACGCAATTTTTTAAATCGGTTTTAGCATATCAAAATTACATAGGAGACCTTAAAGGGGCATACCCACGCCCTTCAACGCAGATTGGTCAGATTTTAGTTGGCGGGACCACTTTTTTACAACAAGACGCAACAGCTTTGATTTTTTACAATAAACTTTGTAAAATTTAGATAAGCACAATTTGCGTATCTAATTTTACAAGTAAAAATGAAAAATATTTTTTTGTCATGAAAAATTGGTGTTCACCAATTCAAATTTGACCAGTTCGCGTTGACGGGCATAGGTATTCTTCTTTAAAGGGACATATGCGGGTATGTCCCTTTAAAGCCTGGTTTCGAAAAGAATAATAATAGGGGATATATATCAGACCAGATCCAGATTTGTACTGTTTGCAATTTCTTTGCTCTTTTAGTCATTTTTCGGCATCATTCACACAAATTTAACGGCGATTTCTCGTCATTCTTTGTCCTTTATTTTTTTCTTCTGATTTCTTTACTAAAGAGCAATTGAAAGAAAAAAGAAATGACAACAAATGACCAGAACACACCAAAAATGGCTAAAAAGCAAACAGTAAAGAGACAAGGACAAACAACAAAAAGCTTTTGCCGTTTTGCAAACCATGTACAAAATTGCGGACTATTGCATTCGAAAATCATAAAACCCTATGTTGACACGTTGTCAGCGTGTTAGGCAAATAAAAATAAGATTAAATTTCAATACAAAAAAAATGTTTGTTACATTTTTTATCGGAAAAGTTCTCTATCTCGCGAAAGTATAATGTAGAGAGCAGTAAAATGGTTCACCGCCTTGATATGTTCAAATGATAGGAGAGAGACTGCTTTCTTATTACAGCTTACAAAACATCTTTGCTTGGCCAATGATGATGCTACTATGTTTTGGTTAGTAAGCCGCAGCAAAACAAATGGATTTTGGTCTAAGGCTTAATTTGCATTGAACAGAAGACAATAATGCAAAACTTGCTTTCATAACAACAAAACACTCCTCGGGACTGACTATAAATCTGGGAAAGCATTAGCTTGAAACTTATGAGCAGAATGAAAAAGTACACCTGAATAGTCAAACATCACATTCCGCTGTTCCCGTCTTAAAAAATGACCTTAGTTGGTAAAAATATGATTTTCATAAGCCTGATAACACTTTCTGAGAAAGTTTTGATTTCGCATAGGCAAACGCACCAACTGATAATTTTCATAAACGTGTTTATATTCAACTTTTTTCGTCAATCACTGCTCAATATTTCTCTTTTATACACACAATGAATTGACTATTAGAGTAAGCTCCGGATTTCTATTTCTCAACCTCTTCAGAAATCGGAAGATATTTAGGATGAACTTGACAGGTTATGCGACACTACTAACTTTTGATGCATTCGGAAAAAAATGCCGATGTTTCCCATGATCGAAGTCTACCTTATCGTTTTTGTACCAACCATCCCATATAGAGTGAATAACTTTTCAAATCTCAACCATGTTTTTCGTTAATAATTAGCTTTATACAAGTGCTTAACGTACCAACAAGCTAGAAAACCACTATTACAAAAACACATTTTCTATGTTTTTCAGCGAATATTATTGCCTTCGGAATTGTCTAGATGTAATTTCGGGCATTTCTCTCAAGTGTAGCCCTGCCCAAACCTTTATAGATTAAAGAAAAGATTGGCCCAAAAAATATAATAAAAAAATTCAAAGAAATTCAAAAAATCTGTGGCCCCCAGAAAAAGAATCATTTCAGGCAGTTTTATGCCTAGGCTATATTGAGTGGGTTCTGGCTATGAGTCTGCGTCTAAGCCTGAACACAATGAGGCCTAAAGCTTGGACCATAAACCTACACTCCGACCCTGTGCCCTAAACCCTATACTCCAAACTGTGGCTATAATGAAATGCTGCGCTCAGATCCAGACCTAGGCTTAGACCCTAAACGCCACATTCTAGAGGGTGAAAGTGTGAAAGATATATAAGCAGGACTGAATCAGGTTTTAGCTTACAGGAGAATGATATTTTTGTCAGATCATTCTATTCTGCCACTCTACTGCTTGTTCCTTCGCCATTGATGGCTTGTTCACGAACCCGGAGTTGGAGTCGGAGTATTTGGCATCATGAACACACTTTACACCAACTCCGACTCCAACCTGTTCACGAACTCGGAGTTGGAGTCGGAATTCGAGTTGGAGTATTTGGAATCTTGAGTCTTTAAATTTTTTTTAAATTGGGGTGTATCACTATCTTATCTTTCTCTAATTGATCATTTTTTGCAAAAATTTTCTGTGGCTTTACAATATTATGCGAAATTTTTAAAAACAGTTGAAATAATTTGTATCGTGCACAAACTTTATTCCAACTCCAACCTGTTCATGAAGTCGGAGTTAGAGTTGGAGTAATTTGCATCGTGAACACCCCTTACTCCAACTCCAACTCCAACGCCAACT
>JAKMXJ010069377.1:0-10361 GCA_029339935.1 Anguina tritici | reverse complement strand
AGTAAACGGCCCCCCTCGGAGAGGGGTTGAAAAATAAACGGCCCGGGCCGATTAATTCAGTATATATGGTAATCGTAGGTTTTGAAAACGTGGAAAAGTTTTACTTTGGCCTCCGAGAAAATATTTGCAAGAAAAGGTGTTTCAGGCTGTTTTTCAAATATCTGGGGTCCTAGAATTCTCTGGAGAAGTAAAAATCAGAGAATTCTCCGAAAAATCGGAGAAATAAGAATGGAATCATAACAGTCAATTTTTCATGCTTTAGTGATTTTATTCAGACAAAATTGCTGAAAGTTGACAAAACAAAGAGTCTCTAAATGCATATAACAGGGCTCCCATCTCTACTTATTAATAAGGTTGGTCTTTATTTTCGGCTTCTGCACCTATGGGTATTTTTTTTCAAAATGGCGCCAAACATGTAAGAAAATATTCGAATATTTCAAAAACATCTTGAAACTTTTAAAGTCAGCCTCTCTTTTAAATTTCTCCAAATTTTATAAGGGCGGAGAAATAGCCGGAGAATTCCAGAGAATTCTCCCAATTCTCCGGAGTGTTCTTCTTTCCACAGGCTGTGGACCACAGTCCTAGAAATATTTGGATATTTTCTTACATTTTTGGCGCCATTTTGTAAAATAATTACCCAGAAATACAGAGGCCGAAAATAAGAACAAATCTCAGGAGTTTACTTTGGAGGACCGAGGTAATTTGGACTGCCTTAATGAAATGTATTGAATTTTTATGGGTTTGTTTGAATAAAAGTACGAAGGGATGGAAAAATTGATTGTTATAATTCAATTTCTATTTCTCCAATTTCTCGGAAGACTCTCTAGAATTCTCTTACTTTTATTTCTCCGGAGAATTCTACAACCCTATTAAAATCAGTATGTGACTTCAAATGGTCTCTAGTTTTCATAGCTTCTCAACTTTGCGAAGGACTACCAGTAGTCTTCTACGAGGAGATCAGGGGCTGTACTTATAGCCGAGTTAGAACTAGTGTTAACATTAGCTGTACTAATAAATAGCTGTATGTTTATAATATCTGTGGGCAGATTTTTTAGTTGTGGTCAAGTTCTGGATAATCTATGCTTCTGTTTAGTTTTGCTGGTAAATTATATAAACTAAAAGCAAAACTAAAAATTCACCAAGGAAATGTGTGCGCGTCTCATAGGAATCGTAAAGGAAAAGCGAGAGAAGTTGTTTCCAAATTTTCGGAAATTCGATGGCGCAGTCGTTCGAGCCAATACTTGGGATGAGGCGGCCTTTCTTCTCACTTCCGAATTTGCCGACAAGAATGATCATTCCGTGGAGCCGGTTAGGAAGATCTCACTATTTTCACTGCTTCAGGTTCTCGTTGATTATAGAGGGATGTTTACGAATGTTGTCGCCAAATGGCCGGGACCTACTCACGATACCTTTGCAATGCGGAACTCCAAAGTCTGGGAGGGGTCATTATTGGCGACAGCAGATAAGCTCTATTCCTTCCATTGAGTGTAGATCGTTGTTGCTTGAGGGTAAAATAAAATAAATTAAAGTCTGTGTTATATTGACGCACACTAATTAATATTAGACTAATACTAGGATTAAAAAGACAAAGCTTATACTAGAGCTAATGCCAATGTTCATAAGTACCAATTCGGGAGCTGCATTTTGGTGTGTAAGGTGAAAAGGATTATCAGCTTTCTAACTATATTATCGCTATTTTTGCCTCGTATTTGAGGTGATACATTCTTCCGATCTTTACTCAAATTGTGAGATTAAAAATTTCAAAGTGGATGCTAATCACCTCCGTCAACTTTTCAATTAGGGTAAGAGGACGCTTCGTGGAGGCGTTTTTCGAAAAATGTTATAGTTTGATGTAACAGAGACGGTTTGTGCTAGAAATTTTTACTCTGAGGAACTCTAGATCACCTATTTTTTCAATTGCCCTTTTCAGACCCGGAAAAGGTGGCTAACCTATAGATTTGCCCAATATAAAGCAGAGCTGAATGCAGGAAAACAGGAAGAGGGTTTGAAAACGCTTCACATCTTTGAGCAAATCACAGGTGTCACATGTCTAAACCAACACTACAGTCATCCAACTGCCCTTTTATTGCTCCGCTTACTATAGTGAAGTGGATAGTGGCTGGGGCCCAGCCCAGGAAGAAGCTGGAGCAAATGAGAATGGTGGTCCACAACGTTTTGTTCTCGCGTGCCACCCTGCGCTCACTGCTCTCCCCCTTCTCTTTGTAGGTGAGCTGGTGTTGGAGTTTGGCCCTGACGCCGCCACTGCTAACCTTTGGCTGTTGGCGCTGGCCATCTACGGAGAGCAGAGAGGAGTTGCGCCTCTGTTGTTGGCGCCACTTGTCACGCTGTTGTCGCAGAATCCATAGCTAAATTTTTTTAAATTTGGAAATATAGTTTGGGATACCCATCCCTCCTAGAGGTGAATGACCAGCTGGACTACCCGAGATTTCGGCGATTAAATACCGTATTTGCTCTAATAGAAGGGTGGGCCTTTATATTTTTCAATCCTCCAAAAATATTGATTTGTGTTACTGAAACCGCCTACACCGGGATACCCATCCCTCCTCCTCCAGGTTGATGTCTCTCTGGAATACGTGAGTTTTCAGGTTTTAACAAAATAGGTCAACAAATCATGCTATCCTGTCCTAAGAGGTGCGGGGAAAATAGGTTGAAAGGATCAAAACATAGATTTGTGAGAACAAAACCCTTCAAGTTGAGGTATTCATCCCTCCAAATAGGTGCATGTTACCCCTCTGTATGTTAGAACTAATATAAGCACATACCAGCCTAATGTAGCAGGTTGTAATGAGCAGGAAGATGGTGATTAGCAGGCAGGAAACACTGAGTCTGAACACCCGACTATGGTAGAATTTCACATTGGTGCAGTCCCTGAAAGAGGGGACAGCTTTGAGGAGATGTTGAGTTAATAATTAAAAGTCTTACCAATAGCCTTGGGTTGGAAATGAAGAGGCTAGAATGAGTAGAACCAGCAGGGGGGTGACCCAAGCAAGGGCACACAGGAATTTGGCTATAAATTTTTGGGCTTTACATATTGCTTATAAAGGATGGCTATACTACCGATAATTCTCAGCTGGTTCTTGTCAGAATACGGCCTGACAATCCCAATGTAGTGGTGGATGCTGATAAGTAGTAGGTGGAGGGTTCTGAATTGCACAATTTAGAAAATATTGAACTGAAAAAAGAAGTATAGTGTTGTGAGCTTTAAGCCGTTTGTTGTCTCACAATGAACCAATTGTTTAAACTAGCTTCGCTAGTATATCTAGCAAGATTGTTCGTCTGTTAGTCAGTCTGCTGTCGGATAAAGCGAATAAAAAGTCGTGTAAGAAGCCATAAACTTCCCAGCCTATTTTTGAGTAAATATAGGCCAGTAATTTTGTTATAACTCGTTTTGTAACTAGCCTCTAGTAGGGAGGTGGGGTTTTTGTTCAATTTAGCCCATTACTGGCTAAATGAAGAGGGTGCTTCGCCAATTAAAATTTCCAAATTGCCAGGATAAGTAAGAGAGTCCATTAAGAAATAAAGGGTATAGGTATTTCGAGACTTTTTTATATTTTGTGGTCTAAGCATGCATCTGTAATGTCTCTAAGGCTATTTTTGCGCAGATTCTATTTTTGATGTTACATTTTTTAATTTGTTACCGACTTTCAGCTTGCTTTTTGTACTACAATTTCGTTGCGATTGTGTAGCCTAGGATTTTTTACGTTTCTGTTTGACGCATTTTATTTTTCATCCTATTTAGATGTCGAACAGCAAAACGGTCTTCTCGTGGAAAGATCGAGACATGTTGGACATGCCTCAGCAAGTCAGCCACAGGCAGCTATAATTGAAAGATGTCGCTGGAAGAATTTTGACCGGCTACAATCATCAATTTACTGTTGAAGCAATTGGAAAGAATCTGCCAAAATACGATGTGAAGACAGAAAACAGGGAAGTTATGTAAACATTTTTAAGCTAATTTGATTAGCCTAGAGAAAAGAAGAAGCCAAAGGAAAACCAGGTTTGAGAAGGTTTCTCTATTGTCTTGGGGTTTCCTTGCTTACTTTTCTAAATTAAATCTAATTGGCTAAAGTTTATTCTAGCTTACGTGTCTTTGAAAAAGCAGGGTTGTCGGCGGCTATAGGTCTTTTGGGGGTTGACCTATGTTTTACATGTCTTTGCTCTTGTCGATACTGTTTCCATTTCAGATAGTCGAGGGATCCAACTTTCAATTCTGCCGAGCAGTATTGCATAATGTCAAGGATGTCGGTCTTATTCTGCGTTACAACGGTGATTTCGTATTTTGCTAGCAGATCCATTCTGTTCTTGCGTTGCCATACTTCCTCCGAACCCAGTTGAGATGGCATGGAAAAGTTTGAAGGCTGAACTTTTGGCTTTGCTTGATGTCGAGCTTGCCAGAGGATGGAAGAATTATGCCCGTCATTACACTTTCTGAAACAGCCAATTAGAATAGTTAGGCTCCAGCAAGGAGCTTCTCCCAGACGCAAAAGAAAAACGCACGAATCCAAGAGCAGCGGCAGGAGTTATATTCATGTTTTGATATAATTGTTTAATGTGCAATATTCTTTATAGGCAACCCGAAAATACCCGACTCTCACTGGAAATCGTCATATGCTGTCGAGATTTTTTAACAGAAGCAGCTAAACTTGCACCAGATGTCAATGTGTCTGGGTCACAAAAAAGAGCTGAGAGAGCAGCAACGAACAAGAAGCATGCCCTCCGATATAATGCCGGAGGGTTCAACAAAAAAGATTAAGAAGTCACCTGTGAATCGTCCAATATCTCCTGTGGACCCGTCTGAAGATATGTCTGGCAGGTTAAATTTACGAAAATGGGTTTTTTATTGTAAGTCTTTCAGTGAAAAGAAAGACCGAAAAACAAAGAGGAGTGATCAAAGGAGCCAGTTTGGTATAGTTACTATAGATGATTCGGAAGGTATTATTCCTGTTTGCATTTTTGTTCGCTTGAAGTTTATGGTCCGCCTTTTAGGAGGAAGGCGTGATTGAACGGGCTGCCTGTGGATTTACTGGAAAAGTCTGGCATAATTTTGAAAAGAATGAATATCTAGCGACTAAAGCCAGGAAAATTGTTAATTGATTAGCCACTAATTCCAGTTGATTGCAAAGGGAACTTTCGAGATATACCATTGCTATACCATGCTTTTACAGTATAAATTGTTCCAGGTTTGTGCATTCGATCCTCTCTTCTACTCACGGCTAGTAAAAAAGCTCAAAGCTCTTGTTCCAGCAAAGGACGTGGAAAAATTTGCACCTTCTCTTCTATGACATCCTCCTTGTTCCAATTCACTCGCTGGGACATTGGTCTGTTGTGGTATGGTTTCCATTTAGGTTATTTTCGATGCGGTTGATTCGGTTTGTAGAGATGGACACGCTAAGCCTTGTAAATTATGATTCACTTCATGGAGATGGAAGAAAGCAGAAAGCTTGATTCGATAGAGTAAGCCGTTTTATTTTGGGTGCGTGCCTTGACTGCTCTTTACGTAATTTCCCTGGTGTTCACGTGATTCACCCTCCCTTCCGCAAATTTACCATCCTTTACATGGTTTACTTGGTTTTTAGTTAGCTTATTTCACCTGAAAGTATTTTATTCGTGGTTTTGCAACCCCCTTGACCAATAAGTCACCTGGCACATTCTAGGGAGCTCTTAGATATATCCACTCGTGGGAGGCGGGTGCACAGACAGTTTACATCCACCAGATGTGATCAATGTTTTAAGAATTAATTACAGATAGTTGTACTCATAGGCATACCCAGGAAAGCTAACCAGGTACAAGAATTCCCTTTAATTTACAGCCTTAAAGTACCCATTAAACCTATTTTTGACCCATAAAAGAAAACACAAGAGATCACATCAGAAACAGAATCTGCGCAAAAATAGCCTTAGAGGCATGACAGATGATGTATGCTTAGTTCAAAAAATAAAAAAGGTCTCAAATTCGCACCAGGAATGATGATATTGGAAAGAAGTGCGCACAACTTACCCAGTGATTAGACCGCCCGTCCTACACATCTAAACACACCATTTCATCCTACTGTAATTTACCCAGTGCCACCCACCTCAAGTGTGAGGGAGAAGCAGGGGTTGACGTCAGTGCCCTTGACTGTGGGCAGGTAGCTGTTGTAGAGCAGAGAGAAGGCCACAATACAGCTGGTCCAAATGTCACTTATGGTCAGGGACAGGATCAGGGTCACTGTGGCATTGCGCACTTTGGTGGCTCTGAGGGCCACTATGACCACAGTGTTGGCAAGCACTCCCAGACAACTAATCAGCAGGAAGATGGGGATCACCAGCTTGTACATCTGCAAGTATAACAAAGTTCAGCTCGTGTGCTTAACAATATTGAGAATTTGCCACACCCCCACTAATTAAACCTTAGAACCTTTGTGAACTTATATGGCTTTCCTATTCCTTGAAACTTTGCTGTCGACACTAAAATAAAAATTTAACTTAGAGTTTTATTTTTGTACTTGCACTAGGGAAACTCACAGTGGATTAGGCCCTATTAAAAAATCGGCCCATTTTTTACCTTGGTCCCCCCTGTTGATTTTTTGTGAGTCGAATATTCGAGTCTATTAAATTCCTCTATCCATTGCAAACAGGGGGCATTCTGCTGTTCCATAATTTTGGTTTCATCCCATTTTATGATGGTGTTGGCTATAAAAAAGCAATTTTGGATGAAAAAGTCTTAATTATTCTACGCCCTTAATTATCCGACATCTATGTGTCCCTCTCTCCCCCCAGGGGTGTCGGATAATCGAGATTTGACTGTAAAAGGCTGTATATCGGTAAAAGTTTACAGCCAAGAAGGCTAAGACCTGCTTTCAGCAGTTTGGGTAGAATGTTACAGGCATTAATTCAACCCAAAACAAAAATGTCCAACCTGTAATCGATATTTGACCAAGTTTTCCATTTCCTCCTCGTCCATAACCAATTTAGTAAGAGCAGTAGTAGCAGCAAAAGGCTAATAAGCTAAAGGCAATATCACCATCAACAACAGCTATGCGTCAACCGACAAGCAAAAGAAGCAAGAAAACAAAAAGCATCATAAGCGCATTAATCTTACAAAGTGGTTTAGAAAGGGAACAGAACAAAATTTCTTGTGCCAATTTATAATGAGAATAGGCCCCATAGATTGGTGACCTTTATCACTATATGACGGATAAAAAGGCTATGAATGACCAAAAACAGTCGGAAACCACCCCAAAACAATGACTGCCCTAAATTGGCCTCAATTCATTCCGCACTTATAAAGATGGAAGCCTTTTTCGCCCCCAAATACATCTATTGAAAGGAGGGGAATAAGGGGGTGAGAAGGCAGGCAAGTCTTTGAAATATAGATCAATTAAATTCTGTTATGCGCACGTTTCCCACCCCTGAGGTTTGCTCTAAGGTGAAGGTATAAATTTTTTTCTCCGAAGTTGAGTGAAAAGTCTCTTAGACAGACCGCCCCTTTCTCTAGCAACAAGCTTTTTTAATTAGCCAAATAAACAGGAAAAAAGCAACAAATATAAATACTTTATGATTAAAAAATAGGCTTTATACGACAAGTGGGTGCCTCTATTGCCTTGGTCCCATTTTTTCAAAATTTTTAGTGCACCAAGGATTGAAACTGAGTGAATTATACCCAAAATAATAATTGCTATACCCGGGTCGACCAAATCGAATTTCGAAAATGGGGGAATTGAGTTTCAAATGGGGGAATTTAACACAAAAAAATTGGAAAGTGGGGCATCTTTCACAAATCACTTCAAAGTTTCATAGGATTGCAGCGAACAGTTGTAGAATACGTTTATTGGCGAAACCCTACTTTGCAACACCTCTAGCATCCTCTAATAACTTTTTCTGGCACAAAACATATTCATATCTCGCAAAAATTCAGACTGCTGGTTGAAACAATTCAATTCAGTGTATTGACATTCAACCCACTCTTCTCGTCAGTCCACACAGATTTGACAACAGAAAATACGGATTCGCAATAAAAATTTGATGCAAAGATGCTATGTACAGCAAAAAAAGCAACTTCAGCTTTTACTCTTTAATAGAGTGACCCATTTCTCGCCAACATCCTCCGAATCCAAATTTGCCCCTGGAGGTTGAAATGGTCGAAAAATCCACTCATTTTTCAAGCTCTAAAAACGTATGTAATAATAATAGAACACAAAAACGAAACGCAAAAAGTATCGTTACGAAAAAATCAGCTAGAGCGACAACTTGACAGGAATTGAGCGCAACAAATGAAATATCACATAGCAGGTGCTAACTTTTAGATACTTCATTCCGTGTGGCGCCAATATGCTCTTTCTGAACGCAACTTTTGAAAAAAATCCCATTTTAGGAATAGAAATGGGAGCAAAATCTTCAAATTGGGGGGTAAGTTGATCAGCCTGGATATACCTGGATATATCAGCCTGGATATAAATTTATCTAGATAGTCCCATTTCTTTTTCCCAATTTTGACCAAATACTAACCCCGCTATATAAGACTCCAGCTAGTTAAAAGTCTTCAGCATGCTCCACCAGCGCCACAGACACCAAAACTAATAATTATAAGAGATGAAAGCAATTTATCGTGAAAATAATTAAAAAATCGGCACTACTATACTGTAACAAACCAACCAGGGAACGAAGTGGTTACAAGCTCCAAGTAGCCTCAAGCCGCGGCCGCTCCGATGTCAAGGGAACCTCCTCGCCAACCGTGCGCCGCATCAACCAAACTCTGGCCCAGCAGCACCCTCCCAATTAAACTTCGCTATGGCGAATAGGAATTCAGCTCCGACTGGACTGTCGAAGACCGAAGAGGGAATGGCCGTGCTACCGTGCTCCATGACAACCAATCTCTACAACAACTCCAACGATATTTAAATAACAGCCAAAAGGTTCACTGACATATCTTGTACATTTGCGCCGAAACCCACGAAATGTGGGGTAGCCACTCTCCAAAAGGCATGTTTAGGTAGTCCAACTGAATTTTTGGTAGTTAAGCCAAATGGGTTTTATCACCCTTTGTGACTCTAATTTTATTCCTTTATTTCTTCGTCTTTGCTAAATTCATGCACATCCGGATGGCGACCGCTGGCAAGGAACAGAGCTTCCTGGATTGATTTTAGAAATCAATGATGTCTTCGCGGCGCGGATTCTCGGCTTAATTTACTCTCTCGTTCCATTTCCTTATTAATCCATGAACGCACATTTAGGAAATCCTCCTCTGGTGTCTCTTCATGCCTAGATTATAATTTTTTATAGCTAAATTAAAGTGAAATAGTAAAAAGGAACTTATAATTGTGTGACGTGCAACTTCTTCTTAACCCATTTGATATTGGACGACCTTGCTCCTGTCAAGCTTTTTGAAAAATTGCCTTTGTATCCTCTGTTCGATGATTAAACCGCATTATAGGAAACTGGACGCTCTGCTTCTGGGAAGATAGACGCGATTGCATCGAATCTCACAAGTTTCGCTCACTGAATCATAGGACATATTTAGGGCTAAAACAGATAACTTATAACAAAAATAATTTGTAATCTATCGGGGAGTAAGTGAAAAAAAACTGGTTTGTCGGCCGATAATAATAAGAAAAAGTATGTTTTGTTAAAACTATGTTTTGTTAAAACTATGTTTTGTCCGGTTGCCCTAGATTTGGTATATATTTAAATCAGCGTAGGCGTGACCGAACTTTTAGTACCGCAAAAAGCCGATGCAAAATAAGGAATATGGGTCCCACGGGTATCAAAAGAAAATTCAACGAAAAACAACAAAAATATTTTCGTTGAATTTTCGGCGAGCAGAGGTTTTAGAATTTTTTTCCAAAACCTTAGATATCTTTTCCGGCTATTTTGTGTGCAACTATTCCTTTGCAGCATTATTTTAATAACATTGTTGGGTTTTATTTAGGTGTTCTAGTCAAAATGTCAGATGCAGAAGCGGAATTGGAAGAGGAGTGAAGCTATTTGTCAAGGTTAAGAATCGAGCATGAAAGGCAGAGAAGATCAGGCAAGAAGGACATTTGGGCGAACGGGTTTTCCTAGAAGCATCACAGGGTTTGTCTAGCAGACTTTTTTCTTGTTTATTCTTTGCTTTAGGTGGCTCAATTTCTTTATCTGCGGCGCGAAGAAGGAAGCAAACGATAGGAGAACCACAAACTGCAAGGGCAAAGTATTCATGGGGGTCGGTGATTATCACCTCTATATCACCAAGAACCACAACAGGATGCTAGAGGATGCTCAAAAATGCCACTGGAAGCCATCAAACTCGACTCGAATACTGGTTGCAAGTGAATGGAAAAGTGTTGAAGAGGAATATTAGTGAAAGTCGTTGTTATTTTGTC
>JAKMXJ010069345.1:0-11545 GCA_029339935.1 Anguina tritici | reverse complement strand
ATAAACGGGCCCCCAAGGCTCGGTCCCTTGAGGGGCCCGTTTATAGAGGGTTGACTGTATCTCGGAACAAAGTGAATCGGAGTACCGCAAATTTAAAAAATTATGGACAAAATTCACTCGGGCGTTTATAATGCCCCATCCTGTACTAGTATTTCCCTGGTACAGCAAATTTAGCGAAAATAGTTTTATGACACTGCACCAAAATTTTCACTTCTTTGTAGACACTGTCAATTTTTCTAGTCTTTGACATTTTACTCTTCGCAAAATTATTTTTTCTCAGGAATCAGTATTCGAAAATGCAGTCAAAGCCCGCTAAACCGTCCACCTTCGCTAACCGGTCACCCAATGGCAATCCCAGGGGTGACGGGTTAGCGAGGTTTGATTGTGCTTATTTACCAAAATATAGCCAAACATAGGTTGCTCGGAATTTCAAAATGATGCTGTCCCAAGTTTGGGTCTTATTTCGGTACTATAGCAACTAAAAAACAAAGTGAATGGTTTTAAAAGTTATTTTGCAGGACTTCTATCCCATTTACGATGAACACCTGAGGTTGTTGGAGCAGCAGCAGAGGCCCATCCCTGGTTGGCATTGCCTTCTCTTAATATATCCAACCAATTAAATGTGCCCTTGCAGACCACTTCAATGCAGCCGTCAGGTGGCCCAACTGCTCGGAGGGCATACTCCAGGTGCGCAATCAAGGTGCTCTTAATGCATTTTAGCAGCTCCTTCTTATATTGAACTGTTTGCAGGTGGTTGTGGGTCTTGCTGGGCCCTGTCAGCAGTGGGGGTCATGACTGACAGGATTTGCATAGCTTCTAAAGCCAAACTTAAGGTCAACATATCGCCGCAGCACCTGGTCGAGGTGGGTGGCCAGCTGGGGGTGTATTCAAATCAGTAGACCAGTGGATGGTCAATCAGCTTTTTAAAAACCACTTCCAAATTCTGAAATTTTCCATGCTGGGTACATGAAAAAATTGAGCAGCGCAGCATTTCTATTACTATTCTATAATTTGTTTAAAAATTTCAAGTACTCCGGTACACCGTAATACACTCCCTGTGAGGGGCAACCTGACGGTTATTTCCTCGGCCGTTTGTGTCCTCGTATACCCAAATGTTAGGGGCACACGCGTTTGACCCTGAAAGTTTTATTCGCTAGGATAAGGCACAACAAGCTCAAGATGCATTATTTCTCAGGAGTATTGCTCGGATTAATCTTGTAGGTAAGTCTGTGCGCGCATCTGCAACGCTTCAAGCCTAGGGCTTGGAGGCTTTGGGTTGATTACCTGAGACATAAATCACTCGAGAATAACTCTGGATGCATAAAAATAACATGCATACCAGAGTTTCTATATGCGGTAGGGGCCCAGTTAACAAAGATATCTCCAAAATCTTCAATTTTAGCCTTTTTAGAGCATCCAGGTAGCTTCCAGAGGTGGCTTACCCTTGGGGTCAGGGAAAAAAGTCAGCATTTGGCATTTTTTCGAAAAAATCGACTTTTTATGTGGGAAAGCGCCTTAGAACACATTTTTTATCGTTTTAGCGTATAGGAATTGCTTTGGGGACGTTAAAAGTTTGCTGATCTAGTTTTATACAGTCAACTGTTGAGGCTTAGGCTCCCCAACTGTCTAGGGAGCATTTCGGGCGAGCTGGTAAAATGCACCCCTCGGGACCGTCAAAAAGTGGCGGCTTATCTAGATTCATTTTATTGACAATTGCTAGAGCTCTGACCAAATTTGGCCTAAAAATGGTGTCGGTTGATCGAAGTGTCAGTTTATCTGAGTTGAGTGTCTAAGAATTTCCTAAGAGACGATAACAGCGAATTTTTTAAAAGGAATTATTGGGAGTACACCTTACCAGAGCCCAAATTCCATGTATTATTTTGTTTCTCATAAATTCTTCAACTTATTCTTGCAGTGCTGCTCGTATTGTGGTGGCTGTAATGGCACTTGGGATCCCCTTCTCCCATTTCTGTAACACTTTTTAAGAAATTATTATCTTGGGAAAAGCAATAAAAGCTAAATTTAGATTTTGGTATGAAACGGGGTTGGTTTCAGAAGAGTGGTAGATTTTTGCTATTATTTGATAATAATTTTTATTTTCTCCAATGTTTTAGTTACCCCTCTACTGTCTCAGTATGTTTATTTTCGGAATAAATAAATAAAAACTATGATAGTTTTACCTTGAAGACAGATTGCGGGCATCCCTGTCGACCAGAAACGGTTGAACTCTTTGACCATTGCAAATTTAAAGAAATAAAGGTCACTTTGCTTCAGTTTTTCCCGACAAAAGGTGTGCATAATTGCGCCCAGATGTGCACTTCTAACACCACAACTCACCACTACGAAAAACACAAGGGTAAGTCAAATATGGTTCAAATAAACAGAAGGGTCATGGTGCACGGCCAGTTAGCTATGGTATTTTTGTATTTGTATGTAAAAATACCCATTTTTGCTAGTGGTTTTTTATTCTGAGGGTCAGCATCAGGCAAAATGTCCTTAGGAATCCGAATCTGGAAGCAGATCCTCAAAAAATGCGGGTAAAAGTTTTTAGTCGCCAAAACATTTCTTTTTGTTGCCAAAAATCTTTTTTCCTATCACCAATTTTTGTTTTACTCCGTTTCATAAATTTTTCTTTGGCTTTAAGTCTGTTTTGTGCGTAGAATCCGAACTTTGAGTCAATTTATTGACCTCGCCATCACTTCTCGACCCTTTTTCTCACCTTCAATATTTGGATTTTTTAATTGTTTTTGTCTCGAAAGGAATGCAAGCACAAAACGGACCTAAACCCAAAGAAATTTTTTATCAAAATGGAGTAAAACAAAAATTGGCGACAAAAAGAAGTGCTTTGGCGACAAAAAAAGTCTTCTGGCGACAAAAAAAATTTGCTCAAGAAATGCTTAGTTGCGGAGATATGATCCAAAGTTGGATGGTTACCGTTTCAATATACCAGTGGTCCAACTTTGGATCATATCTCCGCAACTAAGCATTTCTTGAAGATCTGCTTTCAGATCTTGACGACATTTTGCCTACTGGGGGATTTCAGAATGAAAAAATCCTGAAAAAATGGGTATTTTTAAATGGAAAAAGAAATTTTTTGAAAAAAAAACCATTTCTAACTGGCCGGTTACCAAGGGTCATACATAAGAATAGTTACCTTTTTGGCCTTAGCCACTTTTCCCTGTGCACATACATGTATTACAGTCATAGTTCCCCATAACTTTCACACTCTCTATAACGTTCAGCTGAGCCGGTCCCGTGGTTAAATAGGCCTCATAAAATTAGCCCTCCTGATAAGGCTCACCTCTCCATGGCACCCGCTTGAGGTTGGTCCCGAAAGTGAACATAATGGAGAGGTTTGAATTTAACTGGAAACGGCATAACAACACCCAGTGGAAGGTGCCTCCCAAGCCCAAAAGTTTAAAACCGGCGCCCCTACCCAGAGTCTGGGTCGGGGAACTGGTCCCAGACTCGACCAAGAGAGCAGAAGATTAAAATTCTGCAATCTGAAAAGGGCGAAGGAGATTTGAACTAGGGATTTTTGAGAATAGAAAAATGAAGGTGTACGACAAGTTAGAAATAGTTTTTGGCAAAATTTTTTGTATCTCTATGTAAAATACCAATTTTCGCATGATTTTTTTTATTCTGAGAGAGTAGGCAAATGTCCTCAGGAATTCGAGTCTGAAAACAGATTTTCAAAGAGATTTTTGGTTTCCGAGATATGACCCAAAGTTAAATGGTCATTGCCTACTGGGAGCCCACAAAATAAAATAATCCTAGCAAAAGTTGGTACTTTCACATGGAAATACAAAATTAAAAAGGTCATTTTTAACTGGCCGCTTCCCAAAAAATATTCTCGAAGGCGATCACATTTTGATGCATAAACAAAGCAATATACAGGGCACAATGGCGCAATTTTTTCTGGTGAAAGGATTTTGGTTATAACTTTTTAAATTTGCGGTATTCTGAAGAAATCGTTTTTATTTGAGGTTTGAGGCGATGGGCAAGCAAATGACACCAAACCTGTCAACGATCCTTGTTGTTAAAAATTTGTTTGAGTACAAGCTTTACACTACATACACAATGCACCCGCACACGCATGCGGATGCTGTGCGGGTGCGGAATAGTGTTCACAATGAAATTTGTTTTTTGGCATTTCCGCACCTGCGCTCCTTCCGCACCAGTTTTCGCATCCGCACTGCATCCCTTTTTGGGGTTCACAATGCAACCGAAAACGAGAAATTTCATAAGATCACTATTTTCAAAAGTATACTTCCACATACACTTTTCACCAATAACCCTATTGTTCCTTTGTTACAAAAATTGTCTTTATTAACCATTAAATCATTTTGACAAGACATAACTCCAGCATGCCAAAAAAATTACACAAAACTTGTTCTCACATTAATCGCTTCTAGTATAGGTCTGTTTTCACCACTATTTCCATCAGCATGGGTCGATTTCGGCCAATAAACAGGATTTTCATCACTGTGTCCAAGAAAATCCGCACTAGTAGTGGCAGGAGCATCTTTATTCGCCTCATGTCTCAGTGGTTATCGTTAAAATAAAGAATTCATGTTTACATGTTTGATGTCATTTGCTTGCCCATTCTCTCAGCTTTCCAATAAAAAGGATCTCACCAGAATACCGCAAGACTAAAAATTTATGTCCAAAATTCATTCGCCAGAAAAATTGCGCCACCCTGTACATTAATTTTTAGCCAGGTATGCTTACAAGTTGGGCAGCATGATGGCCAGTAAGGACGGAACTTCACTGTTTGATCGCTATGAGAAGTTCACCAACCGATCAGCCAAAGGACCTAGAAATGTGGAGGAGTGAGTTTCGTAGTTTGTTAGCAGAATTTTGGAAATACGACCTTTTTTAATCATGCCCATTTCCAGACTGATCAAACGAGACATGATGGTGTTTGGGCCCTCCGTGCTCTGTTTCAACGTGTTTGAGTCGTTCATGCACTACCATGAAGGTGGGCACACATTCCTCTATTTTCCAGCAACTATACTCCCCAAGTTAAGGTATTTACAACTTTGTGAAAGGTGGCCCCGAAGAAATACACGTTTACGACCATTGTGTTAAGCTGATTGGCTGGGGACGCTACAAGAACAACGGCACTTACGAGATGGACAGGTACTTCCTCGCCATCAACAGCTGGTCCACCAAGTGGGGCAAAGATGGTCATCTTTTTGCTGTTATCCTTCTTCAGCATAAAATATGACTCGTTTTAGGCACTTTCAAAATAGACCTAAAGATGTTGGAGAACTACAGGAGTGACTTTTTTGCGGGTACTCCCTCTGTTCCACACTTGTAGGACATCTAAATATTATGGTTGGCAGAGAAGTCGGTGATGGAATGTGTGCTCATGCGATTGATGAAATTGAAAAATGTGATCTCTATTCCCCATGTTTTGAATCAATTAATCTTTAAGTAATTTTATTTGAATAAAGTGCTTTACTTATATTTAACATTGATTTTAGAAATACAGAAATACAAATTATTGGAGAGGGGTGTTCACGACGGCTTGAGATAATTAAGCCCGAGATAAATTTGGCTGAGTCAAGTAGGGACCGGAGCGAGTTGGGTTTACCAATAAATGATTTGTAGGATTTGTAGGAATAAAATTAACGTTTTGGAAGGTGTTTTCATCTACTTAACCAATTTCAAAGACACAATCGTCAGAAAAGTGAACTAACTCGTATCAGCGGCCTTTCTAGAACAACACTGTCCCATCTGGGAGGGGAAGACACTTGATTGCAATTATCTAGACCTTGACCTGGTTGTTGGGCAATTTCTGGGTCTCAATCTTGAAAGCATCTACAAAGCATTCATCCTCATCCAAGATTCGGGTCTTGTGCAACAAAACTGTAACACGAAGTTGTTTAGGGTAAGAAGCACCTTAATATTAAGCTAACCGTAGCCCCTCTTGTCCACGATGTGGATGCAGTCGTTATCCAAGCGAACGCCCAAATATTTCTCGTCGTTAATAACAACTGTTTTCTTGTATTCGAAGTTGGTCGTCGCACCGTTTGGCTCAAAAGTCACACACTAAAAACAGTATATTAATGAATGCTCAAAAAGAATGTCCTACAATCTGGTTGATGCGTCTAACCGCCAAGGCCGAAGTTCTTCTATCAACAGTAAGAGGAAATTTAAGCTCGTCTCGGTTAAGACACTGCATAATTTCAGCAATAATTTCAGATGACAAAAAAGAAGTGATCATATTCCACACAGAAAATAGCACCAATGAGCTTTTTTTTGCGATGGACGAAAAAGGGTTATCATATTAGGTACTAGCAAGGCGATTAGAGAAGTACCAACTTTGAAAAATGCAGTATTTTCTTGAAGTAAGTAAATGTTCCTAATACTAATATGCAAGTTTATAGGAGAATTCGAGTATGCAGAGAACAACCTATACCTAAAGTTGTCAACCTCTTCCAATCGCCATGTTGTCGAACAATGTCTCAGTAAGTACTGGCCACTTCTCGTCTTCCAATTTGGCAAAGAATCTGCTACGAGGATGGAAACCAACAGGGTCAAGTATAAGCTATGAGGCGTTTAAACACTATTCACAAATAAATATGAAATGCGCAAAAAACTCGATCCAAGAAGACCCAATTAGAACCAAAAAACTCGAGTTTTGGGGATGGGCCATATTTGCATAAAAGTTTGATGCCCTTTTTGTGAAATTTCCTGTTTTTTGTATTTTTATGGACTCAACCACTGGATGTCATCCCCGATACTCTGCAGACTTGACCCCTTCCGACTACCACCTCTTCCGAGCCTTGATAAATGCTCCCAATAGTCAGATCTTTGAGGACAAGGAACAACTTGAGTCTTGGCTGGATGCCTGGATTGCGAAAAAATGAGCTGATTTTTTCGAGAGACGCATTGATAAACTGCTCAAAGGCTGGGAGTAAGTGATCAACTCGGACAGAGAATATATTGAAGATTGAAAGAGGAAGAAAAGAGCTTTCTTTTGCTATATAACATGTCCGGTATGACTCACTTTGGATTAATAAATTTCTTCAGTGCAAAAAGTGAAGTTATCGATCAACCTGATATATACCACCCAAACAATAAATCAACTAGGTTCGAGCTCACCCAATGCCCCTCAAACGCATGTACACAGCGTTTCATATTTATAAAGTCGCCCAAAATTTTACAAGTTCTCCCACCTTTGGGCCACATTTCTGTAACGTGTCATTATAGCAAAATTTCATTCTCCAAGGAAAAAATTTTTAACGCAAAAACGGAGCTTAAATTAGCGGAAAAATATTTTTCGTCGATAAATTGAAAATTTGGCGTTTCATATCTGTAACGTCACTTATCGTTATTGTCACTTATTATTGTTTCTTTTTAAGCTGTCGTATCTGTTCCGCTGCATTTTTATTATAACTTGAATGTAACTTGATATGTTTCAGGAAATGTCTCAGGATGAGAAGCTATCTCAGTTTGAGAAAGGTCAAATCTTTGCATTCCGAAAGGAGGGGGATTCGTGCCGTTGCTCGCGAGCTCCGGAGATCTCAGTGTGTCGTTCAAATTTTTTTGAACAATCCAGCTCGATATAGGGAGAAGAAGTGGAAGGGGTGAGCTAAGCAAGCGAGATGAGCGTCAAATTGGCAAATGGACGTCGAATTCCTCTGACAGCATCAATGCAACAAAGTGGATCTTGGGCTGGTAGTGTCAAAACGACTATATGGTGGGCTGTTCATCCCAATTCAGACATCGTCTGTGAGAACCTGGCCAAGGCTCCGCACATCAATGCCAGAATTGACTTTGGGCGAAATAACATGGATCGGGAGTGGAAAAATGTAATTTTAATTGATCGCAATTTTGAGTAATTACAGTTAGGTGGTCTTTTCAGACGAGAAGAAATTTAAAGGTAATAAGATCTACCGTATTTTCTCTAATAAATCACCCCCTTGAAGCTTGATCCAATAATAATCACGCCGAATTTTTGGAAATGGGGAGAAAGGGAAGCCCAAAATCAATAATTCTCGTATTTTCTCACTAAATCTAGCAAGTTCTTTTAAGATTTATAAACACTCCTGGCAGTTTAGCATCGCTTCAAAGCACTCCAGGCGATTACCCTGTTCAGGTGCACACCAAAAGTGCTGTTATTTCCACTACGCACAGGCAATCCAAAGATGAATCGGCATGGATGTGAAAACTATTTCTGGCGTCACACATAAAATTTATGTAGAAAATGTGTGTTTGAAGCCCAAGGCAACCGTTTGGAAAGGGATATCCAACAAAAAAAGACGATTGGACGATCACCTGGAAGAGGTTTGACAAAGCTCCATAAATACAGCTCTCGCTTATGCCGGCTCTCTGCTGTTTCCGCTCCAACTCTCTGTTGTAACCTTTGATGGCGGAATAAAGTGTCTTCTGAGCGCTCTGTTTAGTTTTTAATGGCTCATTTGGAAGAAAGAACAAGCATACCACAATGATATTGGTAAGTCTACTCTGTAGTTAGTTTACACCCCCCTGAGTCTAGGTCAGACGATTTTTCGTCTCAACCTTTAAAGTGTTTTGCCGACCCTGGTATTGATGTCTGCAGACTGTGACAACTAGAGATGTGCATGAGGCTACGGGTAGCAGATAACCAGAGTAATTTTTTGTTAACTTTTTTGCTGGTCGGTGCTGCGCCATTTCAAAAGTTCAGGAGCGGTATTTAAAAATTGGTCAATGTGAGTGTGACTCAGCTGCCACACCCAATGAATCCTTGTTTTTGGAGTCAAACAAAACGATATTTCTTAAGCTATCCAATAAAAAGATGGTACATGACTACTGGAAATTTTTTATGGCCATTTAAAGTGCGGCGGAAATACTTGGTCTAGGCCTTCCTCTATTTATTGTTTTATTATTTTCGCCTCTCTGTCACCATATTTTTTAAAGAGTATTGAGTTGGAGTTGTATTCCTCATGCATCATAATCCTTCCAGAAAATTCTTCTTCCATATACATATTTGGAGACTTTCTTCCCTCAAACACTCTTCTATTTACCACCACCACCATCATCCAAGAGTCCCAGCTGACCACATGAATGTATACTCCTCCATTCCTTAAGAACGCATTGCTCACTGTTGCTGCGACCACACAAAAGATGAGCAAAAGCAGCAGAAGAAGGGCTGTTCTTCTTTATACAAATCTAGAAGCTAGGGGGGTGACCCATCAAGTCCCCGGCTGACCACTAATAACCAAAGCAAACACTTGTGCTCACCCCAAACTAAGGGGATTTGGTGGGTGATCATTAAATAGGTCAACTGCAGTGGTGCTGGGCTTACCTGCTGTGTGCATTGCAACCAAAATTTTTGAATGTTGGTTTAATTTTTTTTGTTTTCAGAAGAGATTTTCGCTGCACAATTTAATCATGTTGCTAAAAACCATGCTAGTGCTACTGCTGATTTCGATGGTGCTTGCCAAGGACACCCTGAAGATGCGAAAAAGAATCAACTATGAGATGACCAGCAATGGAGCTTATGCCCCCAAGTCCAAGTTGCCGGTGTCGCCGCCCAGGAAGATGATTGAGAAGCCGAGACTCCGCATCAAGGGTAAGCCCTTTTGGAGTGGTTGAGATAAGGTGTAGCCACGGTATCTGACACAAGGCTGGGGCTTGGTTGTCGCGTCCAGTCACATTGCCAAATTAAATCTAAATGCCCTTTTAAGAAATTTGCTCTGATAATTTTTTGTTCACACCTTTTGAAGGGGCATAAGCAGAATCCCTAAAGGCTCCGACATTTGTTCTCTGCTCCATATCCGATGGTTGGTGATCTTTTCGACGCTTTAACTTATATAGAAATTAGTAGTTAACTAGATTTAAATAGAACCTGTGAGGGTTAGAAAAAATGCTCTTTGTAGTCAAAGCTGGCGAAAGAGAATTTATTCTCTATGCCATCCAAGGTTTAGTCAAACCTAGAAATTTTTTGACTTCTATATACAGTCTAACCTCGTTATAGTGCGACCCCCTTACGTTCGACCCCCAGCACTTTAAAGAAATTGATCGCACTATACCGAGGTTTTTCTTTTTTAAGGGTGAAATTGCACCTAGTTTTACCAAACAAATTGCATATTCGGAATCCTCATCATTTTTCGGACTATACTGTGTAAAAAGAATTGGCAAAAATACTTCAAAGATTGGACTAAAAAATCGTCGGACCCAGCTGGGGTCGAACTTGAGGGGGTCAAGCTGTAACGAGGTTCGACTGTATAAAGTTGTATATGACATATGCACGTGTTCGTCAATATAAGGATAGCCTGAGGCGCCGAGAAGGGTACCACCCCTCGGCCATGTTGGAGGGAATAGTTTTTGGGGTCGCGCCTCCCCCTACTCTTTAAATCCCATCCTCCGTCTTGAATTTTGGGCTTTAAAATTTGTGATTAAACGCTGATATGAGGTTGCATGAAACAATTTTGCCAAATAAATTGTCTACCAAAAGTAGTGTAGTACAATCTGCTCCCTCCACGGTGGCCATTCATTTTTAGCCCGAGTTTTAAAAAGGGGGTCCATTACTCTCCTTCGCGCATATTTTATTGACCTCCGAAGGCAGACAAGCTTTCGGTGAATTTAAAAGTGGTTGCGACTGAAATCCGACGTCTAATTCGTGAAATCCCACGCATAACTTTCTGTTTGCATTTTTCTCTCTAATATTGACATTGTCACTACAAAATTTTTACGCCAGCATGGAGCTCTGGATTTCAGCTTTACGACGACCTATCAAGCTCTTCTCGGTGATTAGTAAAATGCGGAGTTTAAATTTGTAAACCGAGTAAATTTTCCAGAAATTTGTTTTTCTATACCTTTTAACCTCAACATTTTGGAAAACGCATAGAAAAGTCTAATAGATATTTGCAAGGCTCAGATTTAAAGCTAGTCGCAGGTAAAAATGTTCAATTTACGAAATGCCCTACCAAATTTTATATTTATCCCACAACTTTTTTTCAAACTCGATTATCTCAGTAATTATACAATAATATTTTTAACTTTTTGATCAACGTGTAGCCCTGTTTTGTGTAGCCCATTAGCCCATAGTTCTCCGGTGCTCGCCGGCGGCGGAGGCGGCCTTCCAAGCTTCACCTTCGCGTCCAGCTATGCAATTACACAAGGTGCAGCAAAATAACTGTATTTCTATGTCGCGAGTGGCCACGGCCAACCACGCGTGAAATTGATGAAAAGGGGGAATGGAGGGGATCTTTGAACCCACACCCTTTGGATCCGCAGGAGAGCGCCTTATGGCTCGTTCAGGAACCGGGAGTTGGAGTAAGGGGTGTTCACGACGCAAATTACTCCAGCACCCACTTGTTCACGAATACTCCGACTCCAACTCCGACCTGTTCACGAACACAAATTTTGTTCACGAACGCAAGCCACCGCTCTGTCCAATCGAATGTCCTCATTCATCTCTTCTCTCAAAAAGTTGCGGAGAACACATATGGCCCAAAGTATATCATCTCAAAAAACTCCAACTCCGACCTTGTGAACAGGTTGGAGTCGGAGTTGGAGTAAAGTGTGTTCACGATGCCAAATACTCCAA
>JAKMXJ010069328.1:0-11103 GCA_029339935.1 Anguina tritici | reverse complement strand
TTCAAAAATTGGGTCGAAAAAATCGTCGGACCCAGGTGGGGAATGAACTTTTAGGGTGTCGTTAAATCCAGCGTCAACTGTATACGGTAATCGCTGTCCTCTTCCAGTTCTATTTAAATTGTGGCTTTGACTATTTTAAGGATAATTATCTTTTCACAAAAATAGGCAACTATTATATTTTTAAAAGACCTTGTCCGTTCCTATTTACTGCATTCTGGAATGTTTGAATGCATGCGAAACTTGAATTAATTTTCACCTTGATTTTCACCTTGATTGAATTAATTCATTTACTTTGAATTAATTTTTTCACTAAAAATCATTTTAGGCAATGTGTTTGTTATTTACTCGCTACTTTTCGCTTTGTATTAAATTTTGTCATGATCTTTTGAGGTGCTAATTCAAATTTCAAGCTAACTACACTAATCTTTTAATTGTCTCTCAAAATCTTGTATTTATTATTTCAATTTGCAGCTTTTTGTAAGGAGGGAGATTTGTGAAAGCAAATCTCTATACCGAAAGTGCGTTGAAAAAGCGGGAAAGCCGAGGGGGTTAACTGCGTTTGAAATCATATCATGATTTAAAAGTTGGTCTCGACTGGAGAGAAATAGACCCGTTGGAAATAATTTCATTATTTCTTGTTCTCCAACTGAACCCTATGCTCCGAATTCGTCAATTATACTGCTCAAGGTTATTCGTTGTTCTTGCCAAATCAAACTCAATTGTTGTGCCTGCTAAGTTAAATGGTTCTGCTGAAACCTGGATCTGAAGTGCCGAAGCCAATTTTGGAAATGGTGGATTGCCTCGCCAGATTTGGCGAGAAGGAGTTCCTGCTGCAAACTGATGGTGTTCCTCGAGCGGTGTGAGAAAAGTTTGCAGAAAAGAGGCTGGAAGGAAGATGAGATCACAGAGGGAAAGAAGAGGAAGCAGCTCGGATGGGGTGGCCCGAATGCTGGATCTACACGACAGCTTTACCGCCGAGGATAAGAATCTCTGGACCGAGCACAGTGCACCTGAGGGGCACTGGATGTAGTCGAGTGATCGATGCTCTGTGGCCAAGCAAAGCTGGATAAGGCCAAGAAGCAAGAGGACTGCCGAAAAAAATCCATTGTAGAATCAATGGTCTCCGTTTCACTATTTTCTTGTTTTATTGTAGGGGATTGTAATAAAATTAGTGCTTGCTCTACATCCAACCCTCCAATGTCTGGTGCCAGGAAAGACGTTTTCTTTACTTTTCCCCCCTAGAGGGAGGTTGAAAAATAAACCGACCGGTCGATCTATTAGAGCATAAACGGTAGCACTCAAAAACCAAGACAAAATTTAATACAAAGCGAAAAATATGGAGTAAATAATAGACACACGGCTTACAACTGATTTTTAGTGAAAAAATTAGTTCAAAGTAAGAAAGTTAATTCGACTAAATCAAGGTGATCCCGTACGTTCAGCATCCTTTAAGGGTCAAAGAAAATATTTAAGTTGAAAAAAAAGACGGACAAGTGCTCTTATTTTTGGAAATGCTATTTGGCAATCTTAAAGCAGTTGCAGTATTTCCTCTAATAAAAGTACCCCCTCTAATGTAAGACCTGCTCAATTTTGAGGTTTTGTATCTCAGAGGAGGAAATTTTTTGTGCCGTTCTTTTTTGCCTTTTTTAAATTCCCGCGAGCTCTACCGATTCCAATTTTTGGATTTTGGTTGAGATCCCAAAAATCTCGAGATCCACTCAAAATATTCCCGATTTTTAAGGGGTTGACAAATATGAGCCCGGGACTTTTATTAGAGGAAATACGGTATATAAAAAGCTTTTAATTTTCTTCTATTCTTTTTTACAAAATTTGTTGATGTTGCCATTCGAAGTATTACTGACTGAAATATATTTGGCCTTCCTCCATAATCCGAGTGCTTTAATTTCAATAATTAAAGATGTCATAGCTTGTGCTACATTTTGTTTGAACGCATCAATTAGTCCATATAATTTGTGCCTTTTTGTTCTAGTTTGCAAGTGCTTGCCAATTGTATTCGCTTAACTTTTGCCAGATAGAGTCCCAGATCCACTTGTACATGAAGGATTCATTCTTTTACCTTGTTCTCTTTTATCATATGAAATATTCTTTTAGCTGAAATGTACAATTCATTCAACTTGCAAAATTGGCTTGTTTTTTGCAATTCTAAGTGCTTGAACATGTGTTCAGGATGCGTAATGCAGCGATTGGATAGAAATCACGTTAAACTTGAAATTATGCCTTGGCGAGCAATCGACAAATGCTATGAATTTTACCTCGGTTTTTTAGATCGTTTGTGACTGGCGTAAGCTGACCTCGCCTAAGACAATGCATGAGTTTTTAGGTAAAGCGTGTAATTTGGAGTCTCACATATGCCGCTTCAAACGACCAAAAGAAAGTGTCTAATCTTGATCTTTTTGGTGTTCGAGTAGCATAGATCTCGAGTTTTGAATGAAATATTCACTATGCTATGCTGGCATAGAGGTCTCTATCAAAGAGGCCCGCACTGCTACTTTGAATCCTTAAATAAAAGTCGGCTTGGAAGCGGGATAAATTGTACACTAAGTGTTTTTATACAAACAAATAATTTCTGTAGCGTGTTGTTGTGCCTTATATAGTCTGGCAATGTAGGCTGACCGTCTACTTTTTGCCTGTCTCGCTGAGGTTGGTCACTTCAGTGCTGCTCGCCGCTCTGTTTGGTTGTGCAAGTCTATATGTCTCCTACTTACTTCTTGGCTTTTGTGTTTTATTTGTACTTTTTCCTAACTTCTCCTTGTCAAATTGTCTTCAAATCGAGGCGGGACAGGCACCCACGACTTTTGGCCATTTTTATTGTAAACTTTAATGAAAAAGATATTTAGTCAAAGGAAAGTTATGCAATAAATTTTTTATAGTTTTTTCGTTTATTTCTTTATAAACGCATTTGATAAAATAAAGAAAAATCTTTTAACCATACTAAGGTATGCCTAGAGATGGGAAATTGTTATCACCAGTGCTGTGCAAATCTCCGTTCTTTGCTCTGCTCCGGTCCGAGAGAAGAGCGAGAGCGAAAATTTCAGAACTGGGAGCAAAGAGTAAGAGAGAGAGCAAAACTTTGAGAATGTACAGCACTGGTCATCACAGTTGCAAACTTGACAATTGTCACATTTTTTTGTCAATTATTGGTGACAAAATTATATTTATTCAAATCTCTCAACACACCATAACATATCAATTGAACGAGAAGATTTCGTCATCAAAACAATTAAATTACCGTATTTCTTCGAATTGTTCCCTCCTCTCTAATTATCTCCCCTCTCTAATTATTCCTCAAACTCCTCCCCCTCTGTAGGCCAATCGAAATATTATGCCCCAGCTTTGAAGTTTACTAGTACCAGCTTTTAATTTCACTCCGGAACTTTGCGATTGAAATATTATTCCCCTCTTTCTAATTATTCCCCCTTTCTAAGTATCCCCCTCCCTTTTTTGATTGATTGATTGAGAAATAATACCCCGGGGGATTATTACAATAAAATGAATATATTACAATAAAAAGGTAATAATTAGAAGAATACGGTACTCATTTTCTTCTTTCGAAGCTTTCACCAACTCTTCTTCTGTTTTCATTGCCACATCTTTGATCGCCCTCTTGAACGGGTGAGCGTATTCTAGCAGGAGGCTGTGCTTGTTCAATTCCACCTAACTGACAATGTCCACGTGCATTCATTAATCAAGTCAACTACCTATCTCTTAACTTTGTATGAATCGGTCCTCGCAACGACCAGCTCTGCTCCGTTCCTGTACCTGTCATTGGGATTGCTAAACCTTAGCGAACAGAGTGACGGAGGAACATACTTGCCATCATTCATCTCCATTCATGATCTCAACTACATTCCAGGCGTATCGTCTATAGTTTTTTGTCACATGATATGACAGAAATGTGAGACAACATTAAAATAGAATGATTACAACATGAAAAAAATTACCAAATTTTTCTACAAATTCAAAATATTTTTTCATTGTAATTGTCAAAAGTTTCTTTGACTAACAATTGCTTGCAATTGTCAGTGGCAACTAGAATTTGACATCTTTAGGTATAGTGATGGTTGAAAAGTAGGGATGGCGAATAATTTTTTTTAATGTTCATTAATATTATCTACCTGCTATTCTCTCAAAAATATTATTTAGCCAATTTAAAAAACATGCATATTTTTGAAAAAAATTCTTTTGAAAATCATTGTTTTAGGTCTAAAGCATCTTTTATGAATTTTTGAGTTGCCAGCCCTGCGCATACCCTCTACCCGGAAAGTCTCTGTAAGGTAAACTATAATTTTATTCTTATTTTGAAAATATATGGAGAAATATATGAAATATAAGGTTAGCTAAAACACTTAACTTAAGTAAAGTTGATATATAGTAAAAAATGCTCGTGATGTTGGAAAGTACAGACCCGGCCAATAAAACTATTTTGTTTAATATTCATTAATAGGGAAATAGGTGAATGGCCTTAAAAATAATGGCCCCTATTATTCCCTTCGTCTCCCAATACACCCTATTTCCTTTAAAAATTCAAATTGGCACCAAAAATTTTATTAATGATACCCCTTTCATGGTTTTTTCCTATCATGGTTTATCTGATCCAAAACAATGATAATATTCGAACATTATGGGTCAAAATTCTTTTGTCTAAACTATATAATTCTGAAAATTCTAAAAATCACCTTTTAACTACTTTTTCGGATGTTTTAAGCCGTAAATGATGCTTAAAACATGTTTTTAGGGCGCGGAGAGCAATTTTTGGGCCAAAAATTCAACTTTTTTGCCTTGAGGGACCTTCGGGGAACTCCTAACCCCTTCTAATTCTTCAAGCTACAAATATTTCGGCGCGTACATTCCTGAGACGTAAAATAATTGAGGATACGCGTATTAGAGTTAATTTTATGCAGTACGCCTCAGTAAACAAAATTTAAAATTCAAATCTCTGGCACGCCTAGTACTGGCCAATTTCGTTATTCAGCAAATTATTCTCATTAATGCGGGCCCTTTAACTACTAATTACAGTCGAACCTCGCTTTAACGACCCCAAAAAAGCAAAAAAGACTGAAATTCGAAAAAATAAAGAAAACTTGAATTTTGGTCATTATTTAAGAAAATTGGTTTTTTTAAACGCCACATCTCAACATTTTTAAGCTCAAAAATTATTGTGTAAAGTGGGTGTTATAGCTCTTGATCTGCGCTAAACATAATGCTAAGATTCTCAAACTTCCGACCAGTTAAAGTGATGAAAATGCTTGCAATTTCTCAAAATGAACTCAAAAATCGAGCCAAATGCTGACTTTTCGAAAATAATCCAGATAAGCTTCATATACCATTCGATGGAGGAAGAAAAATGTTATAGAAGTGTGTACTTAGATTTATTTGATAAAAGATATTTTCTTATTAAGGCTTAAAATGTCGGCAAGAACTTTTCACGCACCAGTCATTTTAACTTTTCCGCTAATTTTTCAGCCATTTTAGACGTCTAGACTAAATTTACAAATGGCAAATAAAATTATATTTGTGTATTAAACGAAAGCCTAATAGATATGTCTTGTTATGTTTGTTGCCTATTACTCATTTGTCTATTGCTTCACCCAAAATAATATTATTCCAAGAGCACAGAGAGGTGCTTTTGACATGCCCTTACTTTTAAACTTTAGACGGGAAATAAATTTTTTTTGCTTCTTTTTGCAGAAGCATATTATCATCAAATTATTTTAGCACTTACTTATCTTGTATCAGTGATGAGGGTAATGCAATTTCATTTTTACAGTAAAGAAGTAAAATATTTTTTTGCGACAATGTGTATAATAAGTTGTGATTCACAAACTTTTTTATGAAAAGTAAGTAAAAGCTAACAAGAGAAGTCACTGAAATAATACGAAAATTAGGCCAGACTAACAAAAAAACGGCCACAATTATGATGACAACCACCCAGTGATTTTATTAAATATATTTTTTTAATCAATTAGAAGTAAGATTTCCCGGAAAAAACGTTTTTTAACACATAGTACAGGTGATACTCCTCTGAAAACCGATTCTGGCATTGCTTTCACTAATCCTTTCTAAGAACATTGATAAAAATCTTGCAAAGTTTCTGCTTTGCGATTGCTATTTAGTCAAAAAATGAGCTTTGCAGCATCTAAAATATGCGAAACAACGAGAATCACTAGATCCAAACGACGCTTTTTGCAAGTTCTCCAAAATTCGAAATACGTTTTTACGACTTCGTCAAAAGTCGAGATTACTTTTCGCCAATTGTTCGCCTTTCGCCTTCGTTGTTTGAAATCCTATTTTTTCCAAATTTACTTTCTGTGAATTGTACGTTGCTAGCTACTATACAGCCAAACAATTTGAGTATATACAGCAGGGTAAGGCGAAAATTTTTCGGCAAACTGTGAAAATATGTTAAGGGTTTCTCATGTTTGTCAAGCGAGCGCACCAAGAAAACTTTTAAAAAAATTAGGATGGTCAGCCAACGTTAGAATAATAGTTTAAGCAACAGAAAAATATTTAAATACTGCACTATATTTGTTTATTTATTATGCAATACTGCCCGTTTAAAAAGTACCTATCAGTGTTGGTAATTTGGCTCGTCGGCTCGTGAGCCACTCAATGAAGAGGTAGGCGAGCCAAATTAAAAACAAGCGCGAGCCATATGGTTCACTTGCACTTCTTCCCATTTTTGTGGCTCACGAGACATATGGCTCTCAGTTTATTTTAATTTGGTTTGCAGTTTTCTCGCATAATTTTGATTTTTGCGAGTCAAATCGTGCACGAGCTATTTGGCTCGCAAGTTAATAAAGCCTAGAATATTTGGTAGGAGCCATTCCGATCATTATGTGTATTGTAACTAATTTTCGTTTAGTTATTAAAAAGAATTTCTGTTGATATGTGTAAAAAACCGAGAGCGTCGAAACTTTTTATTCGTCTGGTAGCTACCATGAGGTATTTCTGCCTCTTTTGTGCATCGTTTTCAAGAGCAGGTGTTCAGATGCTCATATCGCTGTATGATTTCTCTGGTGTGCTCATCTCCTTGCTTATCGTCTCTACAAACTACTTCTTTATTGTGATGGCAATCTTCATCATGCTAGTTTCAATTGGAATCCGGCTGGCTAACTAGCGGAAGGAGTCTTCTTGGTATCTACCGTTGGCCGGAGTTCATTATAGCAACTCCTCCCAACAAGCGGTTTAAAATACCTTTTTGTGTGTTTTAGGGCCTGAAGCGTGTAGAAAACATGCTTTTAGGTGGGGGACGGCAGTTAAACAAAAATTCACAGATTTTGACATTTTACCTTGGGGGACCAAGATAAATGGTACTGGAGGGTATACAGTACCCCTTTGGGGGCGCGGGGGCTTGGAGTTGAGATGCGCACACTCACATACCTCAGGCACAAATCACTCGGAATGGCTCTAGATGCATAAAAAGGCATGTATACCAGAGTTCCTTTGTGCGGTAGGCCCCAGTTAACAAAATTATGTTCAAACTCTATCTTTTTAATATTGGTTTATAATGACCATATCAGAAAGAAAAAAGGTGCGGGCGAGGCGACTTAATTCAGAGCAGAGCCTTAGCTGCAGACAAAACAAATAAACTATTCAATCACGTTCTAAACAATTCTAAACAATTAATAAAGCTGTAAATAAAATAATGGACCGAAGTAAAAAATTTTGTCTTGGTTCCCCAAGGCAAAAAGTCAAAATTTAGTCAATTTTTTTTTCTTCAAAAAGTGCTGTCCTTTACCTAAAAAATGTTTTCTACACGTTTCAGGCCCTAAAACACACAAAAAGGTAGTTTAAACCGCTTGTTGGGAGGAGTTGCTATAATGAACTTTAGCCCTGCCATTTTTCGTCTCTAATGGAAGTTAACACTGTAGTTTTAATGATGATTTAATGATCATGAAATTTCATGTCTCAGTCATTTTTGAATATTTTTGTATAATACGAACTCTTTTCTGTGCTGTAAAATTGCTTTACTCTTTAGCCTCTTAATATTACGCTGACTCTTAATATTATGATCCTTGCTATCCCCGCTGTCAACTCCTTCTTAGTTACTTTTCTCTGCTTGGCTGGAAGTGAAAAGGTGTTCTGCGACTATCTTAATCTCTTGGCTGGTAGTGCTGCAGAGAATCTGCTATGTCCTCTATGCCATTTGAGAGGAAGCGTCGAAGTCAATCCCTTCCTGCAAAGGCTGTGCTGGCTGGTGGTTCTGACGGTTGGTTTGATCTTCCTCATCCTGTGTCACGCCGTCACATACCGCTCGTGCATACTTCTGAGGAAGGAAGAGAAACAGCTGAGACGTCATTCGCTCGATGTAGACATAAAAGTGTAACAAATAGGGTTTTCGATTCAATTAGTCGAAAATTTCGATTATCGATTCAATTCGATTAATCGTACACTTCGATTCACCGACAACCCTAGTAACAGCAGCAGTGTCATCCATTTTTGGCTTGTAAGTAGGGTTGTCGAGCCGAGGGTTTGAAATCGAGCTTTTGGCTCGAAGCTCGACTTATTTTCGAACTTCGAGCCAAGTCGAGGGCTCGACAACCTACCTGTAAGTCCATCTTTGTTAATAAATTTAGTGATTTGACTCCTCGCTTTTGAGCCTGACTAAATATTTCGTTAAGTTCCTTTGCAGATAAGGTTTTTTACCAGTTTTTTCAGCGCACCTAAGAGAATCCCAGAGGCCGGAAAAGTCTTAGACCTATTACTGTATTCACTATATTATTCCGTCCTGCAATCATTGAATCCCCTGCGTTCATGTCTTCTTATGAAAAAAGTCTTGACTATTATTTTTCTTTAAAAGAACATAAATTTCACGTACGATTCACTTAGAAAATTAGCGCTGGCCAAGTATATAATCGCAAGGGCTTGATTTCTTACTGGAAGTTGAAGGTCCGCCCGTGACTTGATGCCAATTTACTATGGTGAACTCCTTCTAGAACATATTTAGATATCCCAGAAGACAGATATTAAACTGAATCCAGACGCTACTTTTGAACAAATTAAACTGGGACATAGGGGAGTGACCGGATAGTCTTCGAGACTATACTTTGGCCAAAATTCGACTGGGCAGGTTTGGACTTGTCTCGTCCGTTTTCCAGCTCTAGTAAGAGGAGATATTTAAGTAAGTACTTTGATTAAAAACACACATTTCTATAAACACAACAAAAACTTCTCCTAAAAGCAGTAATTTTAATGAAAATCTCAAACTCTAGTAGAATCAGTCCTTAACAAATAATATGTGAAGCCTGACTCATACGAGTAAATCTGAATAGTAGTGAGCCAGACAATGAGCTGTATTGCTCACAACATTTTTTGACCTTATTGTGGCTCGCACTTATTTTTAATTTGGCTGGCACTTTGTTCGCAAAAAAATAAAAAAAATATGCGAGTAAATTGCAAGCCAAATTAAATATACGCGCGAGCCATATAGTTTGATTGCACTCTGCTCGCATAGTCATGCGAGTTTTACCTAATTTTGTGGCTCGCGTCAGCCAAATTGCCAACACTGGTATCCATAAAAGAATGAAAACTGAGAAAAAGCAAAAAACGGGCATCTAAATATGTGCACAGTTTTCTGACTTACCATCTTAATCAACATAACATATTTTTAAATGTTTGTAAAACAATTTTTCATGTCCAACTGCTAGTTACAACTTTGTTTTCTTAGCACTTCCTTTTTTGACAGCTTGACTTGTCTCATTCAAATTGTCCCTCCGTTCTACTTTGTTAGTAGCGTTGACTAAGTGGCTGTATCATCTAACTTAATTACACAATTAGATTTTTCTCTCCTTTTTTCTTCGTTTTTGTGCCCTCCTTTGAGACTAGCTGCTTTTCAGTAGTTATCTCTGTTCTTTCTTGCTCTAACGTGGTTTCTTACCACCGACCACATGCTCAGTGGTCTAGTATTGGGAATCCGTGAAACCATACATAATTGCATTTCCTCAATCAAGGGCAAGTTAATTTAACATTGTCCAATGCAGTTTAGTTCCAAAATAATTTGTCTCCTGTAATGATCTTTCACAATTTAATTATTTTCTTATTCGAAGGAAAATTTTAAGATTAATTTATTTTTGTTTGGTATAAAAATTGGAGTATTTTGTTATAAAAATTTTAAGAATTTAATTGGTACTCTAAATTAGTGTTTTCAGGAATGGCTATTCAAATTCCTGTCTCTTTGCTCTCCTTCCCTGCTAAAAATACACTAGAAGAATGGCTAGATTTGAGAGAACTGACTGAAAAAGTTATGACTAGGCCTTTGGTGTTGCATACGCTGCTTAGACAGCATCCAGAACTAGCGCACAGAATGGCGGCGCACTTAAGTCTACCTCGCTCCAATGTAAGCTTGTATTGCTAGCGTTATTTCAAATAGATAAAACGTAGAGATAAAGATAGACAAATAGTCTTCGGTTGTCTAAAAAGATATATTTTTATAAAATATTTCTTTGAGTATTTCACATGTAAATTGCAGTAGAATGCAGATATATCAATAATCGACGGTGTTTAAAAAATTAAAAAATATCAATCAAACAAAAAGAACTTCGATATAAAAAAGGTCAAACTGATTGGGAAGAATATGCCTTCTTGATTAGCATAATGACTGCGCTGTCCGGCTGAGCCCGTACCGTCACGCCGTCCCCGTATTTGGGCAGGACGGTAAGGGCCTGTAGCTTTTTAGTTTTTTGGATGGACGATGGACGGTGTTGAGAGGACGGGACGGCTGGTCAAAAAGTTGAAATTTCTAAAAGTTTTACTACCTGTCTTGCACAACTTTCAGGACTGCTTTATTAACCTATAACCTATATCAATTGTTTCTTTTTAAATAACTTGTAGTTTTGTTACGTTTAAAAAGTAAAAATTAATAAATAGATAGATCAAAAATAGTAGACGAGCAAAAATTGAATGTTGAACCGCCAATCGACGGCCAGCAAAGCTCGGATGGTACAAAGGATGACCGAAAAATTTTAAAGTCATCTGGCAGGACGGGACGCCGAAATTTTTAAAAAATTTGACGTAGACGGGACGGTGGACGGGACGCCACCCAAATTTTTTTAAAGGTCACTATGTTGAGTAGGTATTAAGAAC
>JAKMXJ010069292.1:0-14658 GCA_029339935.1 Anguina tritici | reverse complement strand
TCACATCGAAAAGTATCGCGAATTGACCATCGCGAACTGATTTCATCGCGAACTGACCGTGCACTGTAAAGTGGCAACGGAAAGAGATTAATGTTACAGTTGGTTCGACTCCTGTTCGGGGCATACTCCTCCACGGTAAGGGCAGTTGAGAGTGGCTTTTTAATTGTGTATTTTTATGTTACAATCATCACTATTGCTAGGAATATTTTATTATGAGAGACCTCAATAAGCAAAATGTCCTTAGAAATCCGAATATGAGCGCAAAATTCCAAAATGATATTTTGTTGCTGAGATATGAGCCAAATTTGGATGGTTACTGTTTGAAAATTACGGTGGTCTAAGTTTGGCTCATATCTCAGCAGCCAAGCATCTTTTTGAAAATCTTTCTGCGCTCATATTTGGTTTCCTGAAGAGATTTCGCCTACTGGGTTTCCTCAGAAAAAAAAATTTTTGGCAAAAATGTTCATTGTTACATCAAAATATAAAGTTTTTCGCAAAAAACCACCACTGACTGTCCTATGCCCCTCCCCACCCTAAATTCCTATCCCCTACCCCAAAATGATGCTTTTGAAGTTTGTTATCCAAGCTCAGTCTTAACTTAGCATGACTCCTATTTATGGATTACGTGTTCTCAACCAAAGCCAAAGTATGGTACCTATAAATAAGGTGTTTACCTTGGGGGGCCAAGTTGCAAAGTCAATTTTTGCTCAATTTTTATCCAAAAAATTGACTTTTATGTAGGAAAGTGTTTTAAAACATCTTTTTTGTCGTGTCTTTTATACTTCGGAGACCATAAAACCTTGTTTTGAAAAACTTTATTAGGCGGGAGGGGGGTGTGTTGTGGTACACCTTAGCAGAACCGAGGTTTTGAGGTTTTAAAGATAAAATTGCTATGTTTCACAGAAACAAGTTCACATGCGAAATCCATATGAGCTATGGATTAGTAAGATTAATACCAAGATTGACAAATGACTTCAAAAGTTGGGGTAAAAATGGTAGGACCCGGTGGTTGGGGGTTGAACTGGAGGGCAGTATTAAATCTCTGTTTGACTTTACTTTGAATTTGCCGTGCTCTTGGTTTATATTGACTGTTTCCTATCGTCTTTCTGTTCTAACCATGTGTTCTTTCTGGGTTTTTATTAATACCGAACAATAATAATAATACTTTTTTTGATAATTTTCAGAGCAGGCTTATTTTCGGACTAATTTATTCTTATATTTTGTCTTTTTGACCTGCTGTGTCTGTTTGCTGTGTCTTTGTATCACCTAACTACAACTGTGTGTTTGCTGTGTCAGAGAGGTAAGTTTTCAAGCATTTTTGTTAAAATAACAAAAATATCATAAATAAAATTTAAAGGTGAAAAAATATGCACGCCCCTGACATGAAGGAGTCGAATCGTCGACCTATTTTAAACATTTTTACAGAACTTTTCCGTGGTCTAAAAGTGTTAGAAATACTTCATACAACCTGTGTGGTCACCATCTTTTAAAACAGCGCTACGTTTTTTATTCTTATCATTTTCGGGCTGACTTAGTCTTATTCTGAAGCTCTACCCTTTCTCTTGAGCGTGTGCTCATCCGCTTATTTTCATTTTAGGCAACAAATGGATTATGGAAGTAGAAGAAGCACAATTGAGGAATTGCATGGACGGGGAAAACGTGTGTTAGAAATAGAAAATGAGCTCGGTATTGATTAGATTATTCAATAGTTTCGCGCTTCTGAGAGCTTGGTAGTTGGAAGAACATCATCATCAAAGCGGAAGAAAGGCGACAACCAGCAAGAATCCGATAGTTTTAACAGCTTTAGCAATCTAATGGTTGAGAGGAAGGTCTGGGACAAAATTGGTTGAAATCCGAAGGCAGCACACCTGATAAGCGTGGTAGTTTGGGAAGCTGTGACAGCAAAGAGTAAAACTCTGCTGGTTTTCATCGATCAAAGCGTCACACTCAATTAGCAAATTCATCGAGATCAAGTTCTGGAGACCGTCGTCGAACGGTCGGCAATTCAGGGCTAATCGATGGCCAGTAACTTTAGGCCGGGTTACATGGCCTGACCTGGGTTAAATGGATTGACCTGGGTTAGATGGCCTGAGTTGGGTCAAGTCGGTGAATTTTAATATTTTAAGAATAAATAAAATTGATAATAATAAATTTTGAATTCCCTTCAACAATAGTCCATTCCAATTAAATTGACGGGGCCCCTCCAAATAAGTATAAAAAGAACCTTTGGATTAAAAAATTAAGCTGCAAAGTGCATGAGTAACAACAGGTGGCTTTTATCGTTACTTTTCCTGCTGCAGGTGCAAATTTAAAGTAAGGAAAGATGGTTTTGGTAAATTTAGTGTTGGGCGTTTAGCTAGAGAGAAGTGCTAGCCATTTTGTTTACTAACACTTGGTTCTTCTCTTTCTAAACAAAGGAGAGGACTAAACATAACTTCTTTTCTCCTTCTTCCAAAACCCCATCTCCCAGCTGGTCCTGCCTTATCTAAGTGGGACCTACCAAAAAGACACAAAACGCTTATTGTTGTTGAGCTAAATACCGGCTAAAACACTCCAAATCAGTTTGCAAACGGTAAAATCCTATTGTTGGGCAAGAAAAATCATGGAAAATGACGTCTATCTATCTCTAAAGTAGCGGTATTTTTAGCAGGAAAGCAATTGAAAATAATTTTCGACTTGTCCGACTTGTTTCGAAAAGAGACTATTATCTTATTGGATTTAGATTCCTCAAGGCATTTTGCTAACTATAGTATCTCAAAGACAAACAACCGTTAAGGAAACGGATATCTGTATTTCTTGTTTACCGTATTCTCTTTGTCCCCGTTTCTCTTATTGGGAAAAAAACTAGGAACACAGTGACGTTCCCCCTAGTTTGGTAGAGGGTCACAAAATAGATTAAGAATGCGCTCTCAGAAAAAATTGGCCTGCTCGAAAATCTCGATTAAACTTTTGTTCCCTAACCGTCGCGTCGTCAATGCGTTCGTACTAGAGACGAAAACGGGAAGGCGACCAGTTCCGCCCGGCTCCATTTTTGACCCAAAATCCCGTCTCGGGTGTCGGTCAAAATTTGGAACCAAAGTCCCTTCCCGCGGTCCAGTTCGAGGGCTTTTTCCTTCTCTAGTTCGTACCTTCAAGCTCATTTTCTTGACATTATGTTTTTGACCCATTTTAATACCTAACTCTCAGACAAGTTACCTACTAAAGGCTGTAGCTTATCTTTTTGGCTACAGTATGGGTGGCAACTTACCTGAAAGTCAACTGCGAAAAAGCTGTCAAAGACACAATTCGACTATTTTAAATTGGAGGTAAAAGAGAGTGTTCTTAAAAAAATTATGTTAGAGCGTGTCAAAAATTTCTAGGTTTTACACTTTGGGTTTCGCCTGTTTTATTTTTTTTCGTGTATTTTCTTGTACTTGTAAATTCATTGTTGCAATTATTATCTGTTACCTTTAAGCTTGGAATCAAGGTGGACATCAATGATATTCGCCACGTGATGCTCTTCCTGTACGACAAAGGCTTCTCAGGAGTTGATGCTGCTAAAAGAAATTGTGGTGTTTACGGGACTGATACGATCAAGAAGGTGCTCGTCGAAAATGCTTCCATTTTTGCAATTTCTGCTGCCAATGCATTTAAGAATCACTGCACAGGTCTATACGGAGCAGCTGGAGCGTGTGCAGCAAGCGATGATTGGAACCAGATCTCACTGCAATAGCAGGCATTTCTTCTATTTTAGGGGTTACACAGCTAGCCGAGCCCAGTTGGGAAGTCTTGCCGCATCCGCCATACTCTCTTGACATGGCGCTTCTGATTATCATCTGTTCCGCTCGCTTCAACACTTCTTGAGAGCAAAGCGATACGCAGCAATTGAAGAAATTTAGCAGGAAATCGGCCACTTTTTCTCTTCCAGCCCAGCAGGATTTTATATCAAAGGGATCACTTGTCTTCAGGAACCTTGGTAGAAAGTTGTAGAATTTGAAGGAAGGTAGTGATATTGTAACATTTGCTGCGTGTTCACAAATAAATCTTGCTAAAAATTGAAGCCCATAAGGATTTGACATGACCTAATGGCATGACTAATAATCCATTTGAAGTGCTTTCGACAAAGTAGACCAGCCAACTGCGCTAAAAGTAAATTTTCCAAATCAAAAATCAATATACTGCTAAATAGCCCTTGCCCTAAAGCTTAATGGTTCAGGCTGAGGAGGTGTGTGGTGTGCTTATTGCCTCCTCCCTTACATCAATCAATCCATCTAGCATCTGTTGTTGCTGAGTAGCACCGAGAAAAGCGGACTTCCATCGCACTTCTCCTTCAACATACACGTCGCTTGATTTGGCCGCCGCTGCCAACTGTTGTTACTGACTAGGTAGGTGGGGAGGGAGGCAGACTTGCTTCTGGCCTAGGGCTTAGAGAAGGGGCAGTGTTGGGTTTGTGTGGTTCGCTTTACAACTAAAAACTCCACGACAACAGCTGTCTTTTGAAGGACCTCTTTCATTCAGCAATAATGGGTTTAGATATAGTTTGTTTAGGAGTAGAAGAAGTTGAGCACAAGTTTGATCTTGGTCGCTTAAAATTTTAGCTTAATTGCAATTTTTTCATTTCGATTTTATTAGTTTTCATTAAATTTTTTACTTAAAGATATAAAAATGACAATTTTTAAGTGTAAAAAAACAGTTGGCCATGGTTTTTTTTCGAGATTTCTTCTATTTTTAACCAAAGCTACACATTTGTGCTAAAAGTATTTTTATGCCGATGTCCCTTAACGGCTCGCTCAGGAACCCGGAGTTGGAGTTAGAATAATGTGTGCTCAGGAGGTGAAATACTCCAACTCCGGGTTTCTGAACGAGCCATAATAGGCAAAATGTCCTCAAGAATCCGTTTCCAAAGACAAAATTTCAAGAAGACGGTTGCTTGCTGAGATATGGCCACAAATACCACTACTGTCATTTTGAAGGAATGACTATCCAAGTTGTGGTCATATCTCAGTTACTAAACATCTTTTTGTACTTTTCTTTTCGAATTCTGATTCCGGAGGACATTTTGCTTCAGAATAAAAAAATATATTAAAAATGGGTACCTGTAGGTAAAAGTAGAAAAAATCAGAAAAACCGTGGCCAACCCCCCTATGTCTGTTTTGCAGTCGAATCTCGATTTGAGCACATCCAAGGAGCCTGCGAAATTCCCTGGTACAAAAAATTTCTTTAGAAAGTTTATAGGTGAAAATAGAGTCGGCAAAAATAGATTCGATCTCTGGCCCCCAGCATCCACCACTTAAACCTATTCAATTCATGGACGTAACACAAAAACTCAGCATATTTTTTATTGGAATAATATCCGAACAAACAACTCATTTTTTCATTTCTCACAGACATTCCAATTTATAACTCGATTGGCTTATCCTCTTTTGGCTGTTCCATCACTGGTTACTCAACCGCTAGTTGTGCTTCTTCTGCATCGCGTTACGGAGTATAGAATATTGTCGAATGATACTGCATCGATTTGAAAAATAGCACTCGGAGTCTATGGTCATCCTCTACTTCATCATAGTCAAGAAGCAACTTGCTGATTTGACGCTGATTATTTTCTACTTTGGTAGACTTTTTCTGACGGAGCTAGCAGGATTTTCAGAGTAGTCATGCAATAGGAAAACTACCATGCACACCACAATAACAAATACCAGATTGCCAATCATACCTCCCTCCTCCTTCATTCAGATGATGAAATTGCTCCGCCCCAAATTACGCTTCGAAAAACTTCAGTTGAAATCCCAATGCCAGCCCTCCATAGGATTGTTGGTGTGCGGCAGTCCTAGGATTACAGAGTTGAAGCAGTTCCACGTACTGGGTGGATAGAGCGGTAGATTGACCAAGATTCGACCAACTTTTCCGGGTTTTTGAGGATTGATAACAATCCCTTTGACATTCTCATCTCGCGAAAAAGTGGCAGTTTCTTCTTCGGATACCTGGTTCTTTGCCACATTCAGAATTTCCTTTGAGTTCGAAGCGTAGCTATACTTGGCACGATCCTTGACACCAGTGAGCACATCCTTCCTCTGAAACAAATGAAGAAGCTCAGTAAAAGCTATTTAATAAAAACTAAGGATAGAATGCTAAACACAACTTCTGCTGAAATTGCTATATGTACTTCATACACGACGGATTGACAGCACGGTTGAACCAACGGCGGAAATCGCACGACCTTTGCACCCATTGCCGTAGTTGCTGCAAAACAAGTACTGTCGAAGGTCTTCCTTGTTTTTCTTTCCCTGAAAAATGACGAATCCACTGCATAGTGCTGTCGGTCCTCCCTTGTTCGATTTAATTTTTATCTTAGCAGAACAATAAGTAAAAAACTAAATAAAGAAAACTAAAGAAATAACAAGTATAAAGCATGCATGAACACTGCGAAACAAAGAACGTGACTAATTGAAGTGAAACAATAACTTAGAACAGATACGAGAGCAGTAAAAAGGTTAGTAGACAGCGCATAAATTGAAAGCGGCAGTAAAAAAGCGCATTTATAAACTTACATTAAAAAAACTTTGAAACTGACTCTGTTTTTGCCTATAATCCTCAGAAACTTGAGTCAACGGTCCTTGCCTATCTAGATATGAACAAAAGTTGGGTGGCACCTGCTTCGAGATGTTGGGGGTCCAACCTCTAATCGTGTCTCGGCAACCAAGCCCTTTTTTTCGAAATTCGGTTTGTAATTTCAAATTCCTGTGCACAATAGCTACAATTTGGGTGGTTGCTCGCCTGAGAGTCGATTGCAATAGGTGGATCAAAAGCACTATGTGGAGAACACGATTTTCAATTGGGGTCCAGTATGTACGATTAGAAATGATGCAATATAATTAAGCAACAAATTTTTTACTTGCAGAACTGCTTATGTTACCAGCCCTGCTAGCCGCGCAGTCGGTGGCAGCCGCCGCCCAGTTGAATGTCCACGACCATAGCAGTCAAGCTCTGGCACAAGCCCTGCAGGCCAGCTCCAACCACTCCTCTTCTAACAGCGAGACCACCCCCACCGGCTCCAGAGACACCACCTACACCAAAATATTTGTGGGAGGTCTGCCCTACCACACCACAGACGCTACCCTCAACAACTACTTCAAACAGTTTGGGGACATTGAGGAGGCAGTGGTCATCACCGACCGACAGACCCAGAAGAGTCGGGGATATGGATTTGTGTGTTTTTACTTTCGATAATGCAATTTGATATATGAGTTGATATATGAACTCATTATACATTTGGTAGGTGACTATGAAGGAGAGAGGAGATGCAGAGAAAGCCTGCAAAGATCCCAACCCTATTATAGATGGAAGGAAGGCAAATGTTAACCTGGCTTATTTGGGCGCGAAGCCTAGAAATAATGTTCAGCTGACTGGTGGGTTTTGCATTATAGTAGTGTAAGCAAGTTGGTTGGGCGCACTTCTAATATATGTATAGTGGAGTCTCGATTTGACACCCACCTAGGGATTATGCTCAAAAATGGTAGACCAAAGTCTAGTCACCAAAGAGAAACGGTCAAAACACTTCTGAAAAGAATTTCAAAAGACATATTTAAAAACAAAGACAGCACAATGGGTATATAGGATTTAAGTTATAGGAGTGTCAATTGAAAAGACAGGACAAAGTCCGTGCTTTAGTTGAGAACACGTAATCCTTAAACAGGAATCATACTAAGTTAGGACTGAGCTTGGATAACAACGGTCAAAAGCATCATTTTGGGGCAGGGGATAGGAATTTAGGGTGGGGGAAGGGCATAGGACAGTCGGTGGTGGTTTTTTGCGAAAAATTTTATATTTTGATCTAACAATGAACATTTTTGCCGGGATTTTGTTATTCTGAGGAAACACAGTAGGGGAAATCTCTTCAGGAATCGGAATATGAGCGCAGAAAGATGTTCAAAAAGATGCTTGGCTGCTGAGATATGAGCCAAACTTAGACCACCGTCATTTTCAAACAGTAGCATCCAAAGTTGGCTCAAATATTATTTTGGAATTCTGCGTTCATATTCGGATTTCTGAGATAACTTTGCCTACTGTGGTTTCTCATAATAAATTATTCCTAGCAAAAATGATCATTGTAACACAAAATACATAATTAAAAAACCACCAGCAACTGCCCTTTTACCGTGGAGGAGTACGCCTGCAGGAGTCGAACCAACGGCCGACCCGTTACAAAAGCCAACTCGTTACGCCATCTCGTTACACTGTCAACTCGTTATGCCGACTCGTTACATTTTTTTTCAAGATCAGGTTTTAAGGTCTCCAAAATTCCTATCCGGATCCATCTCGCTGGTACGTCTGCGCAAAATGTTTGGAAAACATGTTGCAGTCTCGACCAAAAACCCAGGGGCACATGGTTTGGGTGGTTGTTGCTCGCTTTGCTCGCAAAGACAGTACAATGTCTCTATTTGCAATGGATAGGATAGAAAGGCAAATTTGAGCATTGTAGGAACGAGTTAAAACCGGAATGAATTGATATTCTACCATAGAAAAGTGTCTCAAAGCCCCCTTTTTATCGCATTTAGCGTTTAAGAATTTTTTTGGTGACCTTAAAACCTGATTTTGAAAAAAATGTAAAGAGTTGGCTTTTTACCCCAATGGTAACATTCATCTCTTTCTGTTGCTGCTTTACCTCTGCGCTACCCAGACCTTACCACAAGTCATTGTTTTTTCATATTTATTACTGACAGGGAGCTTTTCCAACCATTTTAGACCCCAATAATTGGCGTTGTTGGCCGACTTCAAGAAAACTAAAGAGCATAATTTTCAGCTATGTCTACCGGCCTGCCAACCCTCCCCTACCAGCAACAGATTCAGGCTCTGCAGGCTCGCATGGGGTTAGTTGCCTAGTTTTTACACCTTTTAATGTTTGTGTAACTGTTTCTAGCAAATTATAGCTCCAGCCTTTTGTCTCTTTTCTCTTTTTTAATATTGAAAATTGACTGAACTGAGACAAAAATAGATCTTCACCATCATAAATGTAAGCTGAACTATGTGAGTGCAGAGCACTTTGTGTGTGGTTGCTCTCTGAGCTTTTGGTGTTCTTTCGTTGGGATTGAGAAACACAAAAGAATGTTGGAATATTTTATTTTTCCAGTCTAATTAGCTAGTTATGCACAGTGGAGTTGTTTCTATAGACTTTTAAATGGTTGATCAATTCAGCTAGGATTTGCTGTGTGTGTTCAAAAAATATTCAGTTTTGGGAGCGGAGAAGGAAATTAAGCAGAATTAATTTTACGGAATTTTAGGTAATCCCTTAAATCTGATTTATTGTTGACCATTTAAGTGCAACCCTGACCTATTCAAGTTTGTAAGAATGCATTTAGAGCTCCCATTTCACGATTTACTGGTGACGCTTTCCTTGATTATGCTGAGTTGCTTCGACATCTTGCTCTTGGAAGTCTGCGGATTTCGACTAACTTTGCTCCCAGTTTTTCTTTTGACGATTGGTTTGTTGGCTGTTGCTGATATTCCACTTCGATGGCGATGTTCTAACGTACCAAGCTCCAGGAAGCGCAAAACGGATGAGTGATCAATATCGAGCTCATTTGCTATCTCTGACACACGCAATTCAACGATTGTGCTTCGTCTATTTCGATAATCCATTTGTTGCTTAAAATGAAAATAAGCAGAACTTGAAAGAGAAAGAGTAGAGCTTCGAAATAAGACTAAGTCAGCCCAAAAATGATGAGTATAAAAAACGTACCGCTGTTTTAAAAGATGGTGATCGTACTCTTTACGCACCTTATAAATAAAATAATCGACACATAACTATTCAAAATGCAGCCCCAAATCTTGGCTACATTTTGAATATAAGTGAAGTGGAGGCAGCTGAAATGGTCAAAAAACCCCTTTTCTAAGATAAAGCCAAATAAAATTTTCTTTTTGCTAAGGACCATCGCCAACAATGAGATTGGTCAAAATTTCGAGGGACCGCTTCTCTTCTGCCTATCACTTCTTTTTAGATTTCAAATAAAATGAAATCGACACGTAAGAGAAAAGTGAGAAAGGGTCACGTGCGCATTCAAATTTGGGCGAATCTCATTGCTGGAGATGACGGCGGCCATTCAATCCTTCACCTTTGTTAATGGCCTCTTTGCATCGCCTTTTTGACCATTTCAGTCTCGCCAAGTTATAGCCTCATGACCACTCAAAATAAATCCAATATTTGGAGTTAGGCTCTGAACGTTCATGTGCTTATAAGTAAACAGCACATAGATGATAACAAACAGTTGCAAACGTTTTCATAGTAAAGGAATGTTTTTTAGTAACGGCTTGTCTCCGCTGCGTTTTTGACCGTGCTAACCTAACCAGCTTATAAGCACATGCCACTTTAAATATAGCCATAGATCTCTGCTACCTTATCAGTAGTCATGTGTTTATAGGTACTCATAATTTATATGGCCAAAAGAGAAGGCAAATCTATCAATAGGCTGTATTTTTATGAAGCATAAGAGTGTCTAATTTCTTCTACGGTGTGTTGTTTTTGGTTGTCACTTTGGCTAATTTACAAGTCCAAATGAAACACTTTGGTTTAGACTTTCTTTCCAGTAATTTCTGTGCAAATTTGCCAAAGAGTGCAGTTAAAGTTCTATTTGGTGTTATTTGGAATGAAAGTGCCACTCATTTCTCTAATCACCGCTAAAAATGGTCATTTTTAGCCTGCAACAGCTCTACTTTCCGAATGCTGCAGCTGTGGCCGCAGCCCAGAATGCAGCCCTAGTCAACCCCCTAAGCCAGTTAAGTCAACCAGCCCTGGCTGCCCTGGTCCAGCAGCACTTATCTGTGACCCAAGCCAATGCTGCAGCTGTCCACCAACAGTTCGATGCTGCTGCCCTTGCCGCAGCTCTGCAACAACAAAACGCCACTTCTGCTTATGGAGTTCATGCAGGCTCAAGTAAGCGGATTTTTTTCGAGAATAATTATATAGACCAGAGCCTTTGTTTTCAGCATCAGGGCTGGAGCAGTACGGCTACGCCCACCAATTGCTCAATCCCCAGCATAGTGCTTATGCCCAGGCCCTGGCACAGGCACAAGCCCAGCTGGTGGCTGCCTCTGGCCATTCGGCCATTGACAACCAACGATGAGTGTGCGAACGGACAGCAAGCGACAGTCAAAATGATTGAGAAAGACACCCAAATAATCCAACATTTTTACCCTGTAAAACACCAATAAATCGGTTTCTCATTGCGTGGAAAATTTAGTCTAGAAGACATAAAGAATGAATAACATTTCAGGCAATAATTTTTTTGTACCAAATTTGGCCGAACCACAGGGGACCAAGTACATTCGACATTTCTTAAACGGCCTAACTTTTTTCTGCGGTCTTTCTACTTGTACTATGCTTTGAGCATTTTCGCAAAAAAATATTGCGGATGTGACAAGTTTCACAAAAATGTGGTTACTTAGAGCATATGACCTTGGTACTCCAAAGTATTTTTTCGCAAAATTTTTTTTCACAAAAAGTGCCGCAATAAATGGCTGATCTTATAGAAGAGCCCCACTCAAGAGAATTGAAAAATAGAGGGCCGGCTCTTCTATTATGGCTGTTGAACTAAGGGATGTTCACGATGCAAATTACTCCAACTCCGACTCCAACCTGTTGACGAACTCGGAGTTGGAATTGGAATAAAGTGTGTTCACAAAGCCAAATACTCCAACTCCGACTCCAACTCCGGGTTTGAGCCATTAAAACAAATACGGTATTCATAAACTATAAACCATATAGACAAGTTTAGTAGAAGCAATAAAGTCTGTAACTTTTTTGGCATTTCATTTAAGGCGGATTTTTAAACATTTTTATCTCACAATTTTTGCCGACGTGCTAATCTCACGGTTTCCTACAAAAATTTGTAACTAATTTTAGTGTTTAAATACTTGCTTTAAGTACTCTTTCTATAATTAAAAGCCACTCCGTCTTCCAAAGTCCATATTTCCGAGGAGAAACGTATCACCGTTTTTTGCTTTTCTTAACTCTCACCAGCTCAACCAATTCCACTTTTTACATTTTGGTGAAGCACTCAAAAATGTCGATGCTAACCCTGAATGTTCCTGATTTTCGAGGTGTTGAAAAATAAACGGCAATGGTCGGTTAGTAGGACATTCTAGAAGCTTCGTTGCTGCATAGCAGCAGTTCGTTGGGAGGTTAACTTTGAAGAGTTTCTGAAAAAATAAAAATTTTGGCAGACTTTGTCACGGATGTTTAGTGGTCCAGTTGGATTATGAGCAGAGTATCACGGTTTGCTTGTCCCTTTGGTTAAATCCCAAGACACGGGTTGTCAAGGTGGGCATCCACCTGTAGGACCGATGGCTAACCTGGGTTGAGAGGCTTGGCAAGTGAAATTATGGCATAAAGCATGAAACCCATTTTTATATTTCAACAGTTTCCTATTATAGTACAAAAACGCCTTTTTATTACAATTCGTGAAAACTTTTGCGCTTAACTTCTAGCATGCACAAAGAAATTACAAAGATTGTGCGTGTTTTCGCTTTGTATTAATTAATACAAATTACATTTACGTAAACAACTGCTATGTGTATCACACGAATATTTATTATCAATTCTTATTATGCTTTCTCAAAGTTATATGCCGTATTTCTTCGAATGGAAGCTCTCTCCACAATCCGGAATTCCCTTTATTTATGACATCAACAATTATATTCCAATTTCATTTCATCTTATCTTTTACTTGCTGCACATCCACTTTGAACTTCTTCGCTGCGCTATGGCGGCCATATTTGTGAGGCCATTCAATCACCTTCAGTCGAGTGCCCGCATCATTTGATCGCCGCTTCGAATGAATAAAAGAAATTCTGGATTTTGGGGAGAACTTCTATTAGAGGAAATACTGAAGGAAGAAATCTAGAGGGGAAGCGACAAAATTCCCAGCGACACTTTTCTCGCGCGCTATCTTTCCACCACATCATGACTCTATTTCAATTTGTACTTTGTCTGGTATAGCTGACCGTAAATTAATGCACCAGATGTGGTTTTAACTAGTCTCTATCAAATCGTTCTATTTTAACCCTATGTCCGTTGCAATCACAGGGCATTGCACTGTCTTTACAAGCAGGGTCCACCCATAGCATGTGTCCCCTATGCACTATGGGTCCACATTCTTGTAGGTTTTTGCTCTCGACCTCATGTTTACTTACTAAATAGGTATCATTTAAGTATCCTTGTTATTTTTATGTTTCTAGCACTCTTGTTAAATATAAAAGTTAAGGTCTTAATATTATGAATTTTCGACGCTACTTGTTAATACCATCAACAACTATTTTTGTCAAATATGTAGTCTTTAAGCACCTGTTTACAACAATCTACCTACTGACTAGACTCGATTAGAAAAGTTGAAGATGAAAACTCTTGAATGAAACGGTTGACTTTATCCAGAGACATGAACCTCAGACATATTACAATTATATTAATTCAAGTAGTTCTTTGCCTATAAATTTGAGATTTAGTGCCACACACTAAACCAAAAAACTAAAAGATCATTAAAAGGTCCTATATGACATTCCGGACGATTTTTCCCTGCATGGATATTATTTGTACAATGTTTAATAATTAAGTATTATTTTTACACTATAATAATTTGAGAAATTAAAAACGTACCTATAGGGTGCTTCAACTCTTTCTCCCACATTTCTCTTGTCCATATATTTTCATATTTTTAACCAATGTATTAACACGACCACTCAATCGATAGGCCTGTGTCTACCATTTTGTTTAAGAAAAGGTTTGGTCTATTATGACAACTTTTCTCCTAGTTATGTGCAGGGTTGTACAAAGGCTACCATTTGACTGCTCTCCGGCTCCATAACTTCGAATTTCCAATGTCCAATGTGGAGAAGCAAAGACGACCAAAAATCTCGTTCTCATATAACTCTCCGGCTTCATCCATACGGATGAAATAGTTCGGATGGGTTCGAGTTTTTAATAGTTCGGGTTTTTAATAAAGTCATTTTACAATGGAAGATTTTTCCCATTTCAATTTTAATAGTTAGGGTTCCGATCCACTAAGTACCGGACATCCACTTGGTGGAGAGGGTGCTCGGCTTTTCTTGCTATGTTTCGTGTATCTCTGTGGATATGCTTCGGATTTCTGGAGCTCCTAACTTTAAAAAAAATTTGCACTTTTTTCGACTTTAATTATTCATGAAAAAGGTGCTTAGACCCCTTGTTATATTCTCTATAAAAATACAGCTTTCCTTTGACTTTTACGCCTTTAGTCCAAAGTGTATTTCATTCGCCAAAATCTACTTTTTTCAAAATTGTTGAGATACAAACCCTGGTTATGTAGGCATTTTGAATAACTAGGATTCTGGCTAGTAGGTTTTCCGAAAATAAGGCTGATAATAGCTGAGAATTGTACTAATGTTTCTTTCAGCATTTTTAGATACGACCTCTGCTTTAATTTACTAAATTAAGCGCCTGTTTTTTTGTCAAACTTAACAAATAAGAAGCGAATTGCTTCTAAAAAGGCTGTTTAAAAAGTGAATTGGTCGTAATGAATTTATTGTTGGTTCATCCGGATGAATTTAAAACTTACTACAATTGCTCTCTATACCACTTTGATGACATTCCCATGGAACAAAGACAAAAGATTGGTGTCGGCATCATACTAATTGCTCTTTTTGTCTTTTTCG
>JAKMXJ010069258.1:0-10945 GCA_029339935.1 Anguina tritici | reverse complement strand
CATTTGCTGGGCTGTGGAGCTAAAATTTACAACTTTTTCATTTAAGTAGTTTAGTATAATATCAATCAATGTCAATGGTATGAGTAACCTGGATGTGAATAAGCTTAAAATTGACTGCGAGCCGTCTATACATTTGTTGTACTACAGTCAACTCTCGCTAACCCGCCACCCCTAGGGACCGGCCTTAGAGTGGCGAGTTATCGAGAGTGGCGGGTTAGCGAGAGAAGAATATTAAATCATGAATAGGGTGGCGGTTTATCGAAAGTTTTCAATTTATTCAGACAAATAACAACAATATCACCGGAAGTAGTCTTTGGAAAACTACTTCCGGTCAAGGTAATCCTTGAAAGACTACTCCATGTGGGAGTTAAGTGTTGGCCTGACATGGTCATGCTAGTTGAGTAGCCTTTTAAAGGCTAATTTGACCTAAAGTAGCCTTTTAAAGGCTACTGGCCGGTTATCGAGAGAAATTTTTTTTTGCGGACTCACTCGGGGGTGGCGGGTTATCGAAAGTGGCGGGTTAGCGAGAGTTAACTGTACTACAAATGTTTGTTAACTACGTGTTGACTATGAGTTAACTGTAGGTCAACTATGAGTTGGTTTGAAAAGACAACATCGCCCGAGCAGAACCTGAGAACCTGCAATTTGATGGTTCGACTTGAGACCTATGTAAACTGTAATTTACTACAGTCAACTCCCGTTAAAGGGTAACACAATATACAAGCATTCTCGTTTTAAGGCATTGTCTGTTTAGCCGGCAGATTCCCGTTTACCCGATTTAGACCTGATTACCACGACCGTGAGGCCTTCATGTTGTAAACACTAAGCTGCAAAAGCACTTATGAAGGACATTACTAAAATCCCTCTTAAGAGATGGTAACTAGATTCTGTTGAAATAATACACCCCTCTAATTTAATACAAACGCAAAAAACGACTCAAAAGTTTATTGGCGAGATTAAGGTGCCCCATGCCTTTTGATTTCTAAATTGCTATATAAAGGTAGAGAGCGTTCCCTCCAAACAACAGTTTGCATTACAAACAAAAGGTCAAATTCCACCAAAAACAGATGTTTATAGTAAAATGAGCAAACAAACATATCACAAACACTTAAGAACTTGCCATTGAAAAAAACTCCAAACTTTTTTCAACAAAAACATTAAAAGAAAAATGGCAGAATCTAAAGTTCCTGGTGGCCATCCACTGCATCAGCCTTGTCCACAGAAAAGGGGCTCTTCACAGCTATATGTCCACTTGCTGCAATAACCACATCTTTGTTGGGTCTATCGCCGGCTAATGTCTCCATCTGCTCTATCTTTTTCACAATCGACATGCCTTCCAGAACCTTAATTTTATGTTGTAATCAAAAAGTTGACTTTACTAGCGTCTAACTTGCGCCTAACTAGAGCCCTTGTCGTGGAAAAGTAAAATGTATGCCTCTTCGATTTGCTCAATTGGGGAGCGCATTTCTAATACATAAGAAAAATTCATGTGGCCAAGTCACTTCAAAAAACATCCTCACTATATTTTTGATGTTTTCCGTCGCTTTTCGCAGTTAAATGGCCCTAAAAACTGTTTTAGGCATTTTTGGATAAATCAGGGATGCTTTAATTTAACCTTTGCCCACCTTAAGGTGGGCTAAAACTAAGAAAATAGTGATCAAAACATAGACACATTTAGAGACTCTCTTTTTCAAGTTCCAGAAATAAAAACAAGGTAGAGTACTTGTTTTCGCCAAACTAACAAAAACGGCAGGGGGAGCAAGTTGATTTATAAACTATCAAAATATCCACAAACTATATAAATGTCATTTTTCAGGACCTACCTTTCCAAAGACAACATGTTTGCCATCCAGCCAGGAGGTTTTTTTGCATGTGATGAAAAATTGAGATCCTAAAGTTGATTTGAAAATAAAAACCCAAATATAGGTTACCGTTGGTGTCTTTGCCAGAATTGGCCATGCTCAGCCAGCCAGCTCCATAGTGCCTGCAAAAAATAAGAGAGATTGTTTGGAACATGTATACTTTTGGCGCTATATACGCAAATATTCCATTCGACAAAGAGTTCCATTCACTACCGGAGTCTAGCCACCCTTAATCCAATTGTTTGTTTTTCAAAGTAGTGGTTTAACGTCTCCTAAGCCAATATTATGCGCTAAAACGATGAAAAGGGTGTTTTAAGGTACTTTTCTACATAAAAGGTAGAGTTTCATTAAAATTTTTAAAATAATAATTGGCTTTTTGCTTTGGTCTCCCAAGATAAACCATCCCTAGAGGGTTCCTGGATACCCCAAAAAGCTAAAAGAGATGGCATTTGAGCATAGTTTTAATGCCCCTGACCGCGAAATGTCCCAGACTGGGAAAAGTCGTGCTCGAAAATGTCCTAACAGCAACGGGACATTTAGCAAAATTTTTGAAACCTGTCCGCGGAGATTTAGAAAAATTATTTGACTACTTCTTTTGCTGCCTTCTTCATTATTTTTACACTACTATTTTAGCCCAGTTAATATGACTATTAATTCCGCAAACGAAGAAGAGGTCAGCTTTTTATCAAGGCAACAACTTGAGCAAGAAGAAAAAGTCCAACCAGGCAACGTCTTATCTGGTCGAATGTTTACTATTACATCTTCCGAAGGTTTTTTTAATCGCTGTCCTTTCAAAAAGGTTTTCTCGTTCTTTTAGGAAAGTCAGAAAATTGCCAACACAGACTATTTCATCTGTACAAACATTTTCAAAATACGTGATGGAGCCTGCCGTCATTGCAAAGGAAACCAAGGTCGGCGCTATCTCCATCAGACAAAACTTCACAGTCATAAAACTAAGAGAAATAATTTCCAGGTACTTTTACTTTTCTGCTTTCTCGCATATTCTTTTCTTGAAGATCCGTCATAGACTGAATGGGGTATTTATCATTTCTATAGAGTTGCCGGTTATAAAAGAGAAGAAGCTGTAACCCCAAATGACTATTTTTGCTCTAAAAATGCCATTTATTGGCTCTGGGTTAACAAAATAGGTGTTTTGGAGTTGAAAACCGGTTTCCTGGCCCTAAGTTACGCTCTCAGGCGCTGAAACACATAAAAAGTAAAGAGGAATAAGCATCAATAACCTCGTCTCAGAGGAGATCCTTATGTACCAAAAACTCGCTCAAAAGTCTCCCCCTCCCTTTAAGTAGATAAAATTTATATAGAACTTGTTATCACCTTTTTTAAAAATTTGATTTGAATTATGTGATTTTTAAATGGCTTACTTGAGCTTGAAGTTTTCATCAGGAAACTTTTCTCCATAAATGGATGCTCCGCCAGTGCCATCTCCTTTGATACAAAGTAGTGGTCAAAAGTAAGTTTGTCAAAACTTTCTATATTGAACAAACCTCTGGTGAAATCTCCGCCCTTGAAAATAAATAAGTAAAAGCGACAGTACTTTTGTGAAAATGTGCCAACCTGTATCATGAAGTCTTTGATGACCCTGTGGAACACACTTCCAGGATAGCCTTTCTGCAATTTAACCCACAGTAAAGATTTTAAGGTCAATGTTTGATAATTAAAATTCTCTTTTTTGTCACAATACTCTGCAAATTACGACTGAAGTCAAGACCTACCCCTTTTTCTCGTTTGCACAACTCAATGAAATTCTGCGCCGTCTTCGGCACAGTTTTGCCAAAAAGACCAATGACTATGCGGCCAACGTCCTCATCCCCAATTTTTATGTCGAAATACACCTACAAAAGTTAAAACATACCAGTTAGCTTCAAAAATAGTACAATTTTTTGCAAGAATCAGCTCGCACCCCTCCTGTGGTTTTAAAATTTTTCAACCACAGGTCGGTCCTAACTATTCCTTGCGACGATTGCCGAAAAATCTAACCTCATCTGTAACTTTTGGCCCTTTTGGTTTGTCCACTTCTTGTTCAGTTGCTGACTCAGTCTTTGCAAAAACAGAGGCGAAAATCAAGCCTAAGGATACTACCACAAAAACACCAAATTTCTTCATCTGGCTGTTCAACTCAAAAGGCACAATGACAAAATGTATATTTTTTTAAAAATCTGAAAAACTGTACAAATTTAGCTGTACATCACACAAGTTCTTCTTTTGTAAGGAGAAATCAAGTACAAAAAATTTGCCTAGTCATTGTTAAGTGTAAATTGTCTTGAGAGGAAATATTTGAATTTTAATTCTGGCATTTCATCTTGTCTCCTTCAGGTGATCTTCTGCTTACCTCAACTCGCGTCCTTTTGGCCTTTAGCTCTTCGCTGCATCTTATTATTTTTTATGTTTTTTGTTTCGTAAAGGGGTTTTAGGGGTTTTCTTTACTTGTTGTGCTCATTGGGAATACAGGGTATTCAAGATATTGTTGAGATATTTGTAAGTTATCTTTATTTTCAACTGTAGATTAACTTAATTTAGCAGTGGAAAGTTATAAGTTGACTGTAGACAACTGTAATTCGACTGTAGATAGACTATGAAATAATTATGGATTAACTATTGGTTTGGCTAATAATTATTGTCGCATCGAAAGACCGCGACAAAATTTCGTTCATTTGCCATTTTGTTACGATTTCTTGTATTTCATCACTTTCCCCAGTTCATTAGGTTTTCAATATGCGTACTCCCGATGATATTTAGTTGCGCTATATTATGCTCAACCACTTCGAGAAGGGATGGACTGCGACACAGTCATATAGTAATTTCACAGAGACGAATGGCAACTGAGTGTTGAGCGTTGTAACAACAAGGTAGCACTATGTATTAGCGCAGATCAAGAGCTACAAAACCAACGTTACTGAATACTTTGTGATTTTAAGAGTGTTGAGATATGGTCTTTGAAAGAAAAGCAAAAAATGACTGAAATTTGAAAAAATGAAAAAACTTGGATTTTGATTTTTAAAGGCCATATCTCCACACTCTTACACTCAATAAGTATTCCGTAAAGTAGCTATTGTAGCTCTTTATTTGCGCTACAACATAGTACCAATATGTTGTTACAGCGATCAATACTTAATCGCCATACGTCTCTGTGAAATTACGATATGACTGTATCGCAGTCCATCCCTTCTCGAAGTGGTTGAGCATAATATAGCGAAACTAAATATTATCGGGAGTACACATATCGGAAACCTAATGAACGGGGGAAAATGGTGAAACAAAAAAAATCGTTACAAAATGCCAAATAAACTGGTTTTTAAATGCGGCATTAATTATTAGCCAATCCAATATTAATTAACAGAGAATATAAGTTTAGCGGCTCTACTGGGTGTAACCTACTGAGTATTATGTTACTGAGTCATAAACTGAGTAGATAATGTATTGTAATTCCTGCAATTGTGTAAAAAACTTGTCAATTAAGTATTTCAGGTTTCTTTCTAGTAAAGATATACGTGTATAATTTTGTTCTTACTCCCTTTCTTACTACCAACTATTTTCGATGTGCTGAAAATCATAGAACAGTTGTTTGCCCTACTTGTGTATCAAATGTATTAAAAGTAGCAATAAAAAATTATGAAAAGACGAGCCTCGCTAACCTGATATTAAAAAATTGTTCTGTCGCCAAATAAAACCCGCAAACCATAACTTTTATAACCCGACCCCTGAGGCTAGGCCCCAAGGATGTTGGCTTATCAAGGCTTGACTTTTATACATTGATCTTGTATCATCAAGGCAGAATTTAAAAAATTTCGTCACTCAAAAAACCAATTTTCTGATTCAAGAAGTGTCTTTAATAATTTTTTATGCGTTCAGCGTATAATAATTACTTTACAATAATAAAAAAGTTGTTTTTATAAATTTTAGTTCGTGTAATTCATATTCAAGCATTAAAATGCTAAATCGAATCATCTATAGTTCTGATGCCAAAACTCTATAATATAATCTCCCCTACCCTGTAAACCCATAAATAAAATGGAGGGAGGATTTTTCAAAAAGGTCCCTTTCCAAGTCTTTTTCTCTGCTTTCTGCCTCTCTTGATGCTCTCTCAAAAGAGCCATTTTTGTTTGTGTGTGTGTGTCTGCCGCTCTAACTCTTTCATTGGACAACAGAAATTCAACTCTTGTTGCTGGGCGTCGGCGGAATTCCTTCTTCTTTGGCCTGTGTTTACAGCCCGCCTACTCACACTCACACCAGACTGTTCTGCTGTTTTCTCCCTCCATTTCACACACCACTTTCTAGCTGTGTTAGTATGTGTGTATTTTTGGCAACAGGGATGTAGTGTGCGCAAACATTCGGAGAAATGGGATGGCCTTGGGATTTCGATGCTGTAAATGGGTTTGTAGAAAGTAATAAAATTTAATTTCGGGTTGAAATTTCAGCCTTTTTGACGGTTACAGAAAATTCTTTGGATTTGGAAGATGTTTTCGTAAAAAGGTAGCTGAACAAACAGTTAATTGTGAACCAAGCGTGATTTTTCTGAGTATCAACTATAAAATTTTGGATTGACTATGAGTTGACTGTAAGTTAACATACCCAACAGTAACTTAACTGCAGAATAACTATTGATTAACTATGAGTCAACTGTAAGTTACCTGTGAGTCAACTGTAGGTCAACTATGAGTCAACTCTAGGTCAACTATTGATTAGGTGTGGGTCAATCGTGAGTCAACTGTACAGGGTGTAACAAAACTTTTGGAAGTTTTATTTTGGCCATAGCTTTTTTGTAGGCCGAATTTCAAACATATTTTTTACAGATCAATTCAGAATCTAGAAGGAAATTCTTTAGTGTGACTCACCGGAGAATTTATCTAGGTCGCACCTGTTGTCCCAAAATAATCCGAATTTTTGAAGTTCTACCAGAACAAACTTTTTAAATTTTGATACGAATTTATGGATCTCAACATCGATGCATCAAACCCCTTGGAATAATAAATGTCACAAAAAGGACCATACATCATAGTCTTGGGCCCTTTTCTTTAACATTTTATGCCAAGGTTTTAAAATCCAAATTTGAATCTTTATTTTAATTTTCATTTTGTTTGTGATTTCTTGTTTCTATCCGTAAGCCTATATTCTGCCATATATTTTTTTAGGTCCATGGTTATGTTTTTAGGTCAATTGTTCTAATTGTTGGACCAAAGTGACAAAGAACAAGCAAAAATGCGCCAGGAGCTTGGGGCTATCTTAATAAGAATCGCTTAGAGAAGCAGATGATGTGGATCTATCCAGAATATGAAGTCGATTATACATCATTATCATGAGCAAAAGGCATGATATGAGATGGGAATAACGAAAAATGTTGTTACAAATACTGTTGCGAAATAGAGCTAAGGCATAAAAATTGAATTCAAAACGCTTGGCATAAAATGCTACAAAAAGAAACGAAGGTTATCAGGTTTTGTCATTTTTGTAAGATTTTTTACGCCAAGACCCAAATGTATGCGTACCAAATCATAATGTGAATTTTAAAAATTCCATAAATTCGTGTCACAAAATCGAATTTCGCTTCGTCGCAAATTCATAAATTTTCGGATTTTTTTGGTACAACAGAGGGACGAAAGCAATTTTCTGGTTAATACACTAAATAAATTGCTTTCCATTCAGAATGGTTCTGTGAAAACATTAGGCCTAAAAAAAGTTATGTCCAAAAAAAAGTTCCAAAAATCTTTTCACACCCTATAGATCTACTAAAGGTGGATTTAGATGAAAAATGGCTTGACTGTGAATTAAGTTGACTTAACTATACATTAAAAGTAAGGGGGCATGAATCTTTCGTCAATTTGAAGGTTTTTTGTTTTTACGTTGTTTTTTGTTTTTAGGTTTTCGCGAAACTTTTCGGTCTCCTAAGCAATTCCTTATACCCTAAACACGATAAAATGTTGTTTTTACACGCTTTCCAATATAAAAAGTCGATTTTTCCAATTCTTTTTAACTAAAAACCAACCTTTTACCTTGCTCTCCCAAGGTAAACCACGTCTGTGGGGTGCCGAATAGGCTAAAAAGATGGATTAAGAACACAGTTTTGCATACTGGGACCCACCGCATATAGAAATTCTGGTACGTGCTGCATGCATTCAGAGCTATTTTCAAGCGATTTCTGTCCTTATGTTTGTGTGTTGTTTCTCAACCCGAACTCTCCAAGTCCTAGGCGCGAAGAATTGGAGATGCGCACATTACCCGCAACATAAGCCCCAGCAATACTCTTGATCAAATATGCCTTTATAGGCTCTTTTTGTCAATCCGCAGCAATAAAAACATGGTTAGGAAACTATAAATAAGGGGTTTATCTTGGGGTACCAAGGCAAAAAGTCAATTTTTCGCCAAAAAATTGTTCCCCAGAAATCGACTTTTATTTAGGAAAGTGTGTAACAACACCTTTTTCGTCGTTTTTAGAGAATAGAAATTGCTTAGAAGACCTTAAACCTAATTTTGATCTTAAAAAATGAAAATTGAAAAAGTTTCATTTTCGCGAAACTTCCCGCACAAAAGTGAATGTAACTAACAAACTAACTCTCTTAACTCTCTCCTCTAACTCTCCCTTAGACTTCAATCGGTTTAAAGAGCAATAAAATTTTATCTTGGGTTGAAATTTGAGCCTTTACGGTTTGTTGCAGGAAATTTGCTGGGTGTAAAAAGGTGCTGTAAAAAGGATTCTTTGGTGGGAAAAAGCCTTATAGTTGTATCGATTTTTCCTGAGTGGCATTGTTTCGTTTTGACTCATTTATAGTTTTGGTAGAATATAATATTTATTGTTTGAATGAAAAAGTTTGGCGATTTTTTTGTTCATATTTATTTTGTAGATTTTGGCGCGAAATGGCATCATTTTGTCAGTTTGAATGACAGCATTATTTATTGCTCTTCTCTCTTTTGATAAAAATCAATAACTTTATGCTTTTATTGGCAAATCAAAAAGTAAATTTCTGGTCAAAATTTTTTTCGTAAAGTGTGGTTCGCCACCTAAAAAGATGTTTTAGCCTAATTAGGGTCAGAGGAGATTAGAAAAATGGCCAAAAACACTTTTGGGTGGAGACGATATGACAAATTCTTGCCTAGATCTCATAGTTAACAACCAAGACAGCTGTGATCTCACAGTTAATTATGAACCATAAAACACACAATTTGCAATATAAACTCTAAATAGTACTCTAATAGTTGACTGGAAATCTGAAAGTGCTCGAAAACTAGCTACAAGATTTAAGGAACCATTTTTGCCGTTTAAATTTTTTTGCCAGAAATAACAAAAAGTGCTAAACCATCTTAAAAACACGCATTTATTTCCTTTCTTTTTGGTTGTTACTTTGGAGGAGCCTAGCTGTGTAAGCTTTTTTCATGACTCATTCTCCCTCATTTAATTCCTCCATTTTTCTTGGTTTACGCGTCATATATTGTTTTTGTTGTTTGTGCTACTTCTTAAAGTATTTTTTGTTTGTAGAATCACATCTGAGTGAATCTCGAATAGCAAGCATATATCTTTGCTAGAAGTATCTACAACTACTACAATGTCTTCTAAGTCCAAAAGAACAAAAACGGTGCGAGAGTCTTCCCATAGCCTAGTTCAGGATACCACCCACGATGAGGGAAATGAGACGTAAGCAGTTATTTATATATTCAAATAGCCAAAGACCTAACTATGAAACCAACAGTTGGGAAAGTTTATCGTTGAAATAGTTAGCAACTGTAAATCTCACAGTTAACCTGTCAACTGTAGAAATATAGTTAACCACCAAGACAACTATAGAGAATGCTAGCGGTAGAAATTTCAGATTACAAAACGAACTGTGAAAGCTATGTCCAACTAAATTTTACAGTAAATTACAAAACAGCAGAGAAAAATAGCGTTGAAATGACTTGAGCCAAAAGTGTGAGGTGTCAGCCTTGTCGAAAAAAATCATCGAAAAATTCGCTCGAGCTGCATGAAGTTGAAGCCCCGCTTTAGATAGAGACTTATCTTAGCGTAAGCCCTCAAGTTTCACTCTCTCTCTAAATTGCATAGTTAACTTGGTTGAATGTAGAAATGTAGCTGAAGGAAAATACCCATGCGCAAGTGTGAAAACAGTCGATGACCAGACCTTACTTGTAACCATACATGTTCGCTTATAATTTATTTGAAGCTATCAAATTTCTAATTTTTACAATTAATCGTGCATCAACACAATTTTAGCGCTAACGCCTCCAACATCTCACCCAACAGCTCCTCGACCTCTGGAAACCGATGGTCTCGTCAGCAGGAAAAGGCTCAGTTGTCGCATTTGAACGATCGGTTGGCCACCTACATTGAGGTTTTTCGTTGACTGTATTGATCTTGAAAATAATTGTATTTACAGTTGTAATATTTAGAAGGTGCGCAATTTGGAAACAGAGAATGCACGACTCCATGTCCAAATCAGGTAAGCATTCATAAAAATAGTTTTCTTGGATGCTTTACCTAGTTTTTACCTAGGCACATCTGATATCAAATAACAAATATGTAATTTAGAGATGTGGAGGTGGTCGAGAAGAAGGAAAAGGACAATTTGGCATCTCGATATGAGAACAAGATCAATGACATTCGCAAGCAATTGGACTTTATTACAAGAGAGAAGGCCAAGTAAGTGGCAAGGGCGACGGTAAATTCGCCGGTGGTAAATTCGTCGGTGGTAAATTCACCGACAGTAAATCCACCAACATATTTTAAATTGTTTTTTATGTGCTAACTGTGTTATTGTTGTCCTCCTAAAACACCCTAGAATCATGTTTTTTGGATGTCTTAACGCCTAAAATGCACAGAAAACATATTTTCTCTACTCGGCCAACTAGGTAAGTCAGCAATTGAGAGTACCCGGATACCCCAAAAAGGGCCAAAAAAGATAGTGTTTTAACATGGTTTTGTTGACTGGGGCCCTCGCATATAGGAACTCTGGTATGCATGCTTATTTCGTGCATCCAGAGCTATTTTCGATTGATTTATGTGCCTCAGGTATGTTTGAGTGCGCATCTCAACTCCAAGCCTCCAAGCCCCCGCGCCCCCGCAGGGGGCTTGGAGGCTT
>JAKMXJ010069185.1:0-10796 GCA_029339935.1 Anguina tritici | reverse complement strand
AAGGGTTCAGACCACTGAGCCACGCGTGATATACGAGCGATTTGTGGAAGCTGGCTTATATAGCATGACGACACAACACCTCCCACGACAAGAAGACGTTGGCGACATCGGAATTTTGGCGGCAGGAGATTGTCGTTGGCGCGACGACGTTACGCTGGTTGGCACTGGAACTGCTGCTTTTCACTGGTACAAAGACGATACGCTGGTTGGCCCGATCCAATGATTTTTCACGTCATTGCTTGCACACGGATTCGAACTTGCGACTGCGCCATTGTTGTAACTTGACAAAATGGGTCGTTGGCAATTCTTCTAAACATCAATTTATCTAAAGTCAATTCATCTAAAAGTCAGTTCATCGAAAAATTAAACGGCAGAAAAATTGCGAAAGAGATACTTGTAGCTGTGAAAATAATAGCAAAAGAGCAGGATGCGGAACAAACGACTTAACCAAATATAAGAAGCACACATGTAGCTTCAAATATTTTATATTCGCAGATTTGCTAAAGAAAGCCTTGAGAAATTTCAATAGAAAAAAGGGAATTCCGCCAAACGCTCATTTATTCATCTATAAGTTTTCATCCTCAGCATATTGATGATGTTTATGCTGGGTTTGCAAGTCACCAATACTTTTTCTGTGCATATATTTTAAACCTTTTTAATTAAATTAATTTGATGGACCCAAATGACTCGATTCCATAATTTGTCGTTTGAAACTCATAAAATCATGTCATTAACTTTGTTTGTTTACTTTACTGATTTTGGTACAAATGTTTCTGTGTTTTAGTTAAGTGAGTGCATTCCAACATGCCATGTGAATTGAACTAACACTTTAAATTACTTTAAATGTACACCATTTTGTTTATAAGTGCAAAAATTCAAGCTAAATAATAACCAAAAACACAAAAGAAAGCTGAAATAGAAGATTACAAATTTAAAGCTACATAAATTAAAGGCTTTTTGAGGTTCACTGCGTAAATATTTCTTGATTGTGCTTATAACCCGACAAAGAGGATACAAATGCAACATATTCGATCTTTATGAACATAATGACGTCAAAAACTAAATACTAAAACCAATAACTGTTTACAAAGGACAAAATTATGATTTTATCCTAAACATAATTATTGAGACAATCGGTTTGATGTTGTAGGCAGATCCTTTGGAACTAGCCCAGAAAAAAGACTGCCCTTCAGCCACATTGCTGCGTGACCCATAATTGCCATTGAGTGACACAAGAGTAGAGTCTTTGTGCCACCAGGCACTGAAAATCATTTTTGTATCGCTTAAAACTATGAACAACAACTTTAAAAAGTATTTTTAATTTTTGTCGTTTTCTTTCTAGAATCTAACTAGCTCTAAACTACTTTAGTCTGTACTAAGGAAACTCGCCCGACAAAGTTGAGCTGTTTGAAACCGCTTTAAAAGCCGTGCGTATGCCTTCTTCTTATTAACTTTTTGAACTAAAATCACGAACCCTTTATGTCGAAAACTAGCTCCATTCCTCTGACCATGACTGTCATTGTCTTTGTCCACTGTAGTGAACGGCTGATTGTTGCTCATCTGAGTGAAAATATCGGTGGAAGGTTTGTCTGGATCACTCAAGTTTCCACGCAAATATTTCAGATTGAGAAGCCGAAAATTGTCTGATTTCCCAGATATCTTAAAAATTAAAAAATATGTTTATGATTCTGTTTCAAAATAAATGCACCGAGAAGTCCCAGTCGCCCCACCAAAAGCCACTTTCCCCTTCACCGCTGCACTTTCGGCCTTTGTTGCAAAAATCTCCTCTTAACACAATCCTCATTTGCAGTTTGTAGTTTTGAGCCGTGTATGCGTGAAGGTTGTCTAGGCCAAGCCAGTAGCTGACAGATGGTTCGCCAAACCCTTGTGCATATTCTTCAAAAGAGGCGTTCCAGAATGGAGGATCTGCGCCTATTCTTCTAAAGTAGATTGAATTGATGCTTAGAAAATTTTTCAGGGTTTTTTATAGTCACCGTTGAAGGACTGTCCAGGCATAGTCAGATTCCATTATACACACAGCTTTAACTGGATCAGGCCTTTGAGGAATGAGAAGTTTGTAGACACCTGATGTAGAGTACCCTTTGAGCAAGTATTGTTCGCAGCGCTTCAAAAATGGAGAAATAATAAGGTATGGAACGCAATAATTGGGCATTCGGCGGTAAAATTAGCCGAAAGTTTCGATACTTTTGCTCGAGTAGCGCTCATAAAAATGGAACAAGTCTTTTTCGCGACAATTAAAAAAGCAAATATTTGTCACTAATTTGTTTTTAAACTTCGATTTTTTTAACGACGGTTTTGTATCATTTTTCGTTCTCTTTTTTATGGTGCTAACGGTTTTCAAACATGGTCAATCATTTTTCCCAAAATATTCAATTTTGTGATAGACTTCATATTTGTGGATGCTCAAAAATGGAAAAAAATATTTTTGTGGTATTATTCATCGCTTTTTTCCTTATTTTTGTTGACATTATTTAGGCTTTTCGTGAAAAAATATCTTAACTTTAAGTTATGTTACGTACGGTGGCCGCTGGGGGAGCTATTCGATGTCAAGTACCAAGTGCCAACGGTAAGGCATAGCAAGTCGGCAATGTTTTTGCGTGAGCCACTTTGATTGCTGTTTTTGATGTGCCTAATTTTACATTTGTAGGGTGGGTCGGTCCGATCTGTCGTGTTGAAGGAACTATGGACGCCACCAATACCGTGCAATTTTCGAGTCTTCTATGCTACCCCACGCCAAAAAAAACGCCGCCGTGATGGATGTTCCAACAAGATCAACGATCCTAAGCACACCTCAAAGCTGATGACGAGCGACAAGAAGAAAAAGACACCGGGATGGTTCAAAGAGATCGAGGTCAGCCTTATGGAATTGCCAGCGCAGTCACCATATCTCAGCCCGATCGAGAATCTTTGGGAACAACTTAAGCATCAGTTAGGAGCTAAAAATTTAAGAAAGAAGCGGAGCTGGTGAGTGCACTAGAAGCTGAGTGAAAAAAATCTGTATGGACTGTATTGCTAAGCTGGTTGACTCAATGCCTAGCCGTTGTGCCGCCGTTATCAAGGCCAAAGGTTTCGTGACGAAGTATTAGTTGCCTGCTGTTCTTATGCTAGTATTGTTGAATATATATAATCCATTTTTGCAATTATCGTCCGCTTTTTTGTTTGAATTTTTTATTTCTTCCAATTTTTGAGCACCGAAAAATATGGGGCGACGGTAAATTCTCCTCCGGTATTTCCCCCGGTAAATTCCCCACCTCCGGTAAATTCTCCTTAAAGCGCTAAATCAAAATAAAGTTTGATGTCAAGTTTACGTTCTGTACACTTCATATACTTTTATATGGAATATCTCTTTTAATTTTTATCTGGTATTAGCGCCCAATGTTTTAATAGCATAACCCATTCCTAGTCTCAACCAAAGAACAAGCCGAAACTCTGTAAATAGAGTTCAGCACCCAAAAATATAATAAAATATTTGAATACTTTGGGTTCTAGACTCTAGGTTGGACTTATTATTTAAGAAATTATGAAATTATAACCTGATCACGTTTCACCAAATATTCAATAATTCAACTAAGATTAAGAGATTACTTAAGAGAAGTCCGGATCTTTTTTCTAACTTCGAAAATGGCGAAACTTATTTAAATATTTATTTAGTGCTTTGGAGGGAATTTACAGAGGGGAATTTATCTGAGGGGCAATTTAACGGAGGGGAATTTACCTAACGCCACAAATATGAAGTCTCTCAAAAAATTGAATATTTGGGGAAAAATGATTGACCATATTTGAAAATTGTTAGCATCATAAGAAAGAGAAAGAAAAATTCTACTAGATAGTTGTAAAGGAAATCTTTGTTTGAAAACAAATTAATGACAAATACTCGCTTTTAAAAAAAATTATCGCAAAATATACTTGTTCCATTTTTTATGAGCACTACTGTTGATAAAGACTACACTCGCACCTCCTCCAATTTGGATGTGTTGATAAAATCATAGACATGCTGATGAGCTGCTATCCCATTGCTTTTAGACACAGGCACTAAATCTGGCATTTTATCACCACTCATTGAATATGTGGTTGATATGCTTGAAGTAGAAGCTTCTTTAACTAAGTATTTACCAGGGCTATTTTCTCCCAATTCATTTGGTAACGAAGAAATCGAATTAGTGAGCTTCGAGAGTGAATCAAATTCCGAAGTTTGCTTTAGTTTATGAGGTTGTATCTTTATCTTGGATTGATGGATCGGAGAGGTGTGAATAAGGCCTCCTAGCAGTAAGGGTGAACTCTTTGTTTTTTCGCTGTTTGTTGCAGTTTTCCAATCTTCAGAAGTTTGTTCTTCTTCATATTCCTCTGTTTCGCTCTAAAATAAAATTCTTTTCAGAATTAAAATTTTATTTTTTGCATGAGATTATGATAAACTCCTACATAATCACTTGATAAATCGAGCAGCTGAGAGGACGGATCCATATCATTAATGTTATTGCCGTTCGAGTCTGAAACTGAATCACTTTTCTGGAAAACCATCATAATACCAGTAGCAAGAAGTAGCACTGATAGAACAAATATAATGAAGCATAGCACACATTTGGCTTCACTTAAATAAAATTTCAAGGTAATTAAGGCTTTAGCTAGCTGGCTTATTTTTCATATAACTTTAACGATTTCTATAAAGGTGGTGACCCTAGTAGCGCCTAATACCCGGCTATCAAGTTTTAAAGTGGTTTTAACCACTTCCAAGTAATTTTTATGCATTTTTTATAAAAACCTTCCTACATTTTTTCTGGCGCCTTCCTATCTAAAAAGTCACTTTATTGAGAAAAAAATGTTGACCAAAAATTGACTTTTCGCCTTGGTCCAGCCTAAGGTCTGAACCCAAGGTAAACACGTTATTTTGAGGTATCCTACCTTGTTTTTTACTGGAACCAGGTAAAAAGGCCCTCTAATGCATTATTTGTCAAGAGTATTGCTCGCATTAATCTCGCAGGTAAGTCTGCGCGCGCATCTCCAACCCTTCAAGCCTCCGCGCCTCCTGCGGGGGCGCGGAGGTTTGGGGTTGAGATTCACAGACAAACATAGCTGGGACATAAATCAATCGAGAAGACTTTCCCGTTTTCAAATACTTTATTTTTACTGATATTCTGAGGTTAATCGACCGGATCTTCGGTTATAGACGTTTAAATGGTTCAAACGAAAAAATTATTTCTGGCATAGATCCCTCGCTGTAGACGTTGCAAATATCACGACCCTTATTAAAGGCGCCGAGAAGCAGGTGTCGAAAGTGATGTTTTTGGTCAGTGGGCATTTCAAGATCCTAAAAGTCGGGTAAAATTAGAACTAATAAAAAACAACGAGGGTGATAGATCATTTCGAGCACTTTCGAATGCTATATTATTCTTAGCAATGTGTTTAGGAAAGCGTGGTGAGACAAGCAGTCAAGCAAACCTGCAAAAGATTATTCCTGAATCCAATAGAAACCGACCTCATGAGGTCGCCATATGGAAGGAGTCATTATATCGAAGGTGTGAACTGCTACATTTTACCAGGGGCTCATTATATTGAGGGGGTCACTATATCGAGGTCTGACTGCAATCGCACCGAGAGAGACCAAAAACAATCGCAATAAGTCAAATCGTCATCACTATTTAGAAGGTCATTATATTGAGGTCTGACACTTTAAATTTTTCATTACTCCACCCTATTTTTAGTTTTTATTAAATGTAAAATCAAAGTTACCAAAAAAAACTAACTTCATAGTAAAATACTGCTTTTTGAAGCGGACTTCGGCAGCTATGCACGGATCCAATTCATTGGGATCAAACTGTTTCTTTCGGCTGTCGTACTGAGACATTCGCTTCTAACCTATTCAAGATATTATTGATTGGAATATTTCCATTTTAATGCTTGTAGATTACAAAGTAAAATAGGTCACCATAAAAACTTGGTATTATAAACTGCAAGAAGACAAACGGTGAAAATAAAATGGTATAACTAATCATCTAGTCTTGTCACTAGAAACAGCCCAATCAGTGTGCAAATAAGCTTATAGCAGAAATCAATGAAGCAGGGCATTCCTTAGCCAATGAGATGACAAGTGTGTGAGTTAAGTCAACATATTTGGAGAAAAGAGTTGTAAATTGTTTATTTTCCCAAAATGGCTTTGAGTCTGTTTCCTTTCTTTGTCTTCAAAGGAGATGTTATACGTTTTGGATAGAAAAACATAAAGAGTATTTCTCAATGAAAGTTTTTGATCGTTTGAAGTCAATTTTTCTCTAAATTTCTTGGGTGTCTAAAAACAATGAGAAAAAGCAAAGAAATTGATAAAGCATAATTCTCCTAAGCAAAAAATTTCAGCTTGGAAAACTAAAATAATTTTAATCTGCTTTTTAAATGTTTACTAATAAAATCAAGGATCTCATTGTAAAAAGTAAGAAAGGCGTATTTTAAACAGAAGAGACAGAGATATTACGTCTTTAAAAAAGGGCAAGAAGGAGGGTAGAAGCATAGTTGACGGAATGGAGTGGTTTACTGCACTCTCGCCAGTAGAATGCATTTGAATGGGCGTTTTGACCCATTCAAAATACAGAAGAACAGTTCAGAAAAATCATTTAGTTAGGAAATCCATAATTTTTCCCAGATTTTGCCTTTTACAATAACCCTTTTTGGCTCAAAAAAATTCTCATAAGCATCAATACTGTTCAATGGAAGTCATACTTGAGGCAAACTAAAGCAACAATAAGACTATAAGGCCATATTGCGACTGATCCTCCGACACCGATTGTACACATGTGCGCCTCCGACTCCGTTTTCCGAGATGTGTATACAATGTATTGTACACATTACGCCTTTATCCTAATGTCATAGATATGCGAATGCGTTGTATAAGTTTTCTTAAGGTACACAATGAAGTACACATAAAAGAGGGAGTAGTTAGGTTATAAAGGAAGTGAACTTTAGATGAGATGAAATGACACTAAAAATTTTATTTAAAAGATAAATTCTTGAAAATATATGCCGAAGGCATCGCTAGAAAGCGAGCTAAAACCTATGGTCTAGACGTCGATATCGCTTTCGATTGGCATATTGCTTTGGGAATGGGTAAAGCAGATAAAAGAGGATACTGCTTCTTAAGGGGTCTTTTGAAAACTAAAATGGCAAGAGAGGCAAAAAACAAGCAAGTGCCCCTTAAAAGAGTTATATGCAGTCCTTCGCTAAAATTTAAAGCAATGAATTAGGTGAGATTTTAAATTTATGTTTCTAAAAATTTTTGTGCGAACAGTACTTACAAGTCCTGTTAATCTTGTGGATTAGTTAATAAGTCTAGACTTCAATTACAAATCTGCATTAATATCTTGAGAGTTTTGTCAAATAAAATCACTAACTTCTTGAAATCCTGGTCCAGCTTGCTTTGGCCTTCCCGGATAGACGAGAATATTGCTGGCGCACATCACCATCGCTGAATGCTTGCAGATCTTCTTCTTTGCTCCTTTATAGCAGTTGCAGCAGAAATAATTCGGCCACACATGAGAAGGCATAATCACGACTTTCGTGTATTTCTCTGTACCGGTTCAAAGTCCGAAGCATTTCTGGTTTACATCAGAAAATCCAGTAACATTCATTCTTTCGAGTATTTTGTCTAAATAATCTATTTTTGTCTAAAAAACCTATATAATTATCCTGTCAAAACAGGAAATGTGTGCCAATCAAGCCCGTAGGTGCCATCTACTTGAAAAAAACATATTCAATTTCTATCTGACTGAGGTGAGGAGTTGTCCATAAAAGAAAGAACCGCTGAATTTTTTTGACGGCGGCTTTCTCAAAGGCAGCTACGTAAGCAGAATTAGCATTCTCAGGAACAGTCGAGTTTCGAGCTGCGTATTTCCTTTAGTCAGCTATTCATACCATTGCATGCTCTCCCTTCAGACGGTGGATGAACTTTTTGACTTGTTTCATTAACAAGGATATTAGCTCACAATTGTTTTCATTCTATAAACAGATTTTTTAAAGTGTAAAGCACAAAAGCTATTCTTTACCTACATTCTCTTCAAAATCAGCATTGGATTCAAATCGATTTCCTTCATGATGAACTTTCGTCCGCTTCTGATAAATAATATGGTTAAAACACAATGAGGTTCACGACTTTACTCGACAGAAATTTTCAATGAATGCTCTAGACGACAAACCGTTAGCAACATCTGGTAAGTATAGCCCTTCCTCCTTTGATACTCGCAGATGTAGACTTCCGTGCAAATTTTCTTGTTTGGTTTGGTGCGTCAGCTAAAATAAATTTTTTAAAGAAATCTGCTTTATAAGAACACATAGAAGAAACCTTTTCCGGTCATATTTTTGTTAATCGAAACAAGTTCCAAATTCAGCTTATTTTTCAAACTTCTTGATTTTCACATATTAAATGATGCCCACGACAACCTGCAGTTGGCTCTTAAAAATTTCGATTGAGTCTGACAAGTGCCATCTAACTAAAATAAGACATGTAAGTATGGTCAGCAATAAATAACCATGAAGGGTAAAGGTCCACCGAAAACTCAAGATTGAGGTCAAAACCAATATCAATAACTAAATTTTCGGCGCAGAAATTTGTAGAACACACTCCGCGACGCAGAATTACAAGAAGACATACAGTAGTTGACATAAAACTACCAAAAGAGGAATAGAAAATCTGCGCCATAAAAAGCTTTTGTACGCCAAGAAAAGGTTTGCCCATAACTAATTTGCCATTTCATTCAAAACTAGCTAAAACAGTTTCAAAATGTGACTTAAAAACATAGAAGCATGAGTACGATTCATTTTGACAAGTCTTCACCTAAAAAGCTATATATACTCATACACATAAAAGAAGCAACCGCAAAAATCCAGAAGCATTTAGCTAGAGCGGGTCCATAAACCACTCTCCGGGGAAATACAATGAAAGTGTCCCACACACGACTTGGCCATCCCCCCATCTCTCCCATTGTTTCCAGCCATTTATCACTTCCGCGGAAACTAGCAAATATCTTATGGATGAAACAATAAAAGCTCCAAATGGTCAGATAATGACCACCACCCACAAGCTTTGGCTTTGAACTTTGCAAAAAGGGAGAGCAAACAGTGCGGAAAGAAAGAAGAGACAAAAGAGAACGATTTAATTACGCACACTTCCAAAGAAGAAAGTCACAAAAGGTCACTTAGAGTGGGGGTGGGAGGTTGTGGAGAAAGTTAGGTTATTATTTATATAATTACTCTGATTGGACCAAATTTATATGGTGGAGAAGGAGAAATCTGAATAAATTTTATTTTTGAAAGTTTCGTTACTGGGAAAGGGAATGCATACAAATTTAGGGTTTAGGAGCACTATACACTGCTTATTGCTTTGTTTGTTGCAATTTAGTGCAGGGCTATATAAAAAATACTGGGGAAGTTTTAGAGCACAATAAATTGGATAACCAAATGACACTTCTAAATGCTTTTGTTGTGGGAATTTAGAAAATAACCAAAATTAAATGGATCTAACTGAAATGTAGCCCCTGATTACTGAAATTAGCCCCTTTTTGTGCATTAGTTTCTTCCCGTCAATTTTAACGTAAGTTTTTTTATAATTTTATACCAGCATGTAGCCCCAAATCTCTGCTTTTCAACTAGTCATCAAGTTCCAACAAGTGATTGTAAAAATATAAAAAATAAAAAAGCTTCCAAAAAATAAAATTTCCAAAAAATTTGTTTATTTCAAATTTAATATTCGATATATTTTTGAATTTACTTATCAGAGGTGGATAGCTCATTGGAGTGCTGAGATCTAAGAATACACGCTAGTATAAAAACATAGAAGTAGTTATTGAAAAATTAACAAAAAGGCAAAAGTTGAAGAAAAAGGATTATTTTCAGAAATTAGGGGGCGAATATCAGACATTAGGGGGTTTAAACCGATTTGATCCAAATTAAATTTTATTGACTTTTTTCTCATGACAAGTATTGTTGAATCAAGAGATTTTTATTTGGGTACCGGATGCAGAAAATGTTCTGCATGGATTTTTAAAGCCTTATATTTTAGTACTTTTATTATCAAATCTCAAAAAGCTTAGTGCTATTTTGAAGCCCCATCTTTCCTCTTTCAAATGAGATGTCAAAGAAATTTTATTCAACAAAACCACCAATATTTGCATCAATGCATTTCTTGAATCATTTTGGAACATCGCCAATAGCATTCTGGATCATTTCTAAAATCAATGGCCCGCAGTACCGAAAAGTGCTCAAAATAGAAGTGCTTCCGTGGGCCCAGAAGGGTATACCAAGCAGTACCAATACCAAGCAGGATATACCAAAAGAATGGACATTTCAACAAGACGGAGCCCCTTCTGATCGCGCCCAACTCACTGGACCTGACGTTGATGGACTATTTTGTGTGGCCCCATCTCAAGTCGAAAGCCTCCAACAAGCCACACACGAGGATTGCTGATTTGAAATCTTCCTTGGTCAAACAATGAGACTCCATTCCACAAGAAATGGTTCAGAATGCTATTGACGATTTTCTAAATAGACTCAAGAAATGTATTGATGAAAATGGTGATGATTTTACTAAATAAAATTTTTGCTTCATATATCATTTTAAAGAGGATAGACAGAGCTTCAAAATGGTACTAAAATTTTACAGACTAGAATATAAGGCTTTTCTAAAATATAAGGCTTTGAAAATCCACGCAAAAGTTTTTTCGCACCCGATATTATCTACTAAACTACCGTAAATGCTCTAATAGATCGACCGGTCGGTTTATTTTTCAACCTCCCTCTAG